>CM070823.1:37849998-38149519 GCA_036326025.1 Chrosomus eos | reverse complement strand
ATGTCACAATCATCTTGGACATCTTTCCTGGACATCTTTCCATCTTTCCACAATCTTTCCTGTATACATTCTTTGAATGTATGGGTATTTAATATGGAACTTACATTAATTAATGGGTATAACATTAATCTGCGACACAGACATCAAAAATTATAATATGAATCTTAACAATGGTAACAATCAAAAGTTTCATGCAGCAGTGCATGCTGGGTTCCAGGATAGTATAAAACTCCCAGCATGCACTGCTGCATGAATTAAAAAAAATATTGGCACCATTGTTGAGATTAATGTGCTAAATGTTTATATCTCTGTGTTTCTACAAGACTGTAGCTCTGTGTTTTTGGTTTATGTATGATGTGCTAAAAAAAAAAAGAGTCATTGTAATTTATGGGCTCCTTGCACGTAACTACTTCCTTACCGGAAATGCGGCCTCGTCTTTTCCGGCGCTATTCTACACTATGAGATGAGATGTTTACAAGAGTTGCCGAAACTTACAATAACGGACGTATATCGCCTTTGTAAGTCCTCCTCCAAATCACCTACCAGCAAATTAGAGAGAAGGTCTTTAAAATGTATGCCTCTCCATATATCCACGGATATGAAGGTAAGTCTATATATCTCAAACTTTATGGCTTACGTTAGTTTGCTAGCTTACATTAGGCTAATAAACAACCCCGGGCTGACAGAATATGCGTGTTATAATGCTGTACTGTTTTCTAGTATTAGGCGGAAAATGTCTACGTTGTGTATGTACGCCTTCAAACCGGAAGAGAGCGAGCCGTATTTACCCGTTGCGGACATGACGTCAGGTTGCTATGTGCAAGTGGCCCATTGCTGTGGTTTCACGGTGGTGATGTAACACTTGTGGTTGAGGATTAAACTCTGAATGAGTGAGAATGAATTATTTAGTGAATGAACAGGCAATATGATTTTCATATATTGACAAATCCAATCATTAATAAACTGTGTGTGCACAAGTGTGACTTGCAAAAGCACAGCTCAAGCAGCAAAAGAAAAACACATGTTATAGCATCAGAATATCAACTAAATCAAACTGATCTCTATAATGGTAACCAAACATTTTCAATTAAACAACTCAATCACAACTTCTGTATATGTATGACAGAAATAAAGCCATACTAGTTAATAATAAGTGTAATAATGTGTAATGGCTGGAAGTCAGTTGTAGTTCTTGTTTTTCTCTATTTTCTGTTCTTGTTGTTCTTCTTTCCTTCCGTGATTCTGCTTGTTAACAGCAGGTGTTCATCCCCAGTGGCGGCGTTTCACAAAAACCTAGAGTATGGCATTCCCTCTGGCATAACGTTAAATTACCGACATTACCGAACGATATACCTCACATTAACAAAATGCACAAAGCACTGTTAAGTTAACTTGTAAGTTGACGCGTTGTGTCAGGAGGGAAAGAAAATAGGGATAGCTCACAGCTTATTAGGCCAGACAGAATCGCGGAGGCGATTGGCATCACAACAACTTGAGTTTTATTCACCAATCAAATTCGGGGCAACTATCTGTACCATGCTCCGTCCACATCGTTATCAAACAAACAAAACCAGATGCAGTCAAATGAACGTGAGTACACTGAATATCTACAGTGGCGTAGGGCGAGGGCGTCGTGAGGTGCTTGAAAGCAGCTTTTGACGCGTTCGACCCGAGTTCGAATCCACCTTTTGCCGAACTCTCTCTCTCCCTTTTCCCAACACCGAAACCGTGATATGGCTTTGTGCCTTTATAAAACAGCACAAGACTGTAATTAAGTAGCCTATATAGCCATTCTGTTTGTGCTGCGTGATTTAAAGAAAAGTGCACACTTTGCTCACGCAATCAGCATGGTGATCTTTAAGACTCGTTTATATGAAATGAATATTTTATAAATAAACAAGCCCAGATTTTACAGTGGGAAACCGTGTTTAATTACTCCAGCATCATTTAATGTAAACTGCATTTATGACAAACAAAGAACTACACAGATAGAAAGATACTATAGGCCTACACGGTCTATCAATAAATGCATGCACGTTTTCATCTGCTTTTGTTCTGACGCTGACGCTGCGGAGAAGCCGGTTGAGATGAGCTTTTTTTTAAATGACTTTTAAAGGTGACGACTGACTGAGCGATCACGAAACGCACATTTTTGGGGGGGCTGGGGTGAAAATTTAGGGGGTTTAAAAAGCCCTTCTAAAATCTTTAACGAGCATCATCATCATCAGCTGATGTTTTATCTGAACTCTGACTGCTAGGGTATGGCAATGGCCATACTCTGCCATACGCAAACGCCGCCCCTGTTCATCCATAATACCCAACAATCACTTACATATTCACCTAATTATCTCACTGCAAGACCAATGTTACTTTTACTCTTTGTAGTGTGGATTTTCCTGTTGGGTTGAAAGGGTTAACAGTGTAAGATAAAAAAGACACACCCACAAAATGTATTTTAACAGCAATAAAATATGTTATAAAACAGGTTTATAGTTTAAAATCTGTAAAATCTTGTTTTTTGGGTTACCATTGTGCTGAAGAGTAGAGCCTGTGCTTCAGTCCACGAGAATATCTAAAAACATTGATGATATGCTGCATGTTACTTTATTTAAAAGGCAGTGACTGTGTAGTTGCTGGTCCAGTGGAAATCTCTTTATTTACAAAAGTTTTTTTGTGGTTTCTTATTAAATAAGTTCACAGTAATACTTTGCTAACGTTATTAATGCATTGTACATTTTAGTTAATACTTTTAAATGACTGTTTAAAGGCCTGTTCACACCGGGACGAATTTCGCACGCGTTATTCGCCGACGTTTAACGCCTCGTGACTAAACAAAGGGCGCCAATGTGAGTGTTCACACCGACGCGTAAAACGCCGCGCGTAAAAGCGTAATTTTTAAAAAAACGCCTCGGGTTCGTTTTTTCAGTTTGACGCACCGCGTCAAAAACTATCCGACCAATGAGATTGGCGCTTTTGCTCACGTGTCTGGAGCTTCTGAAGTTACAGTAAAACACAACTTGGGGGCGCTCAAACACAAAACGGTCTTGCCGAGCACACATACGTAATGGCGAAGAAGATATACAGTACAGCGTCCGTCTACTACACTCTGCCGGGAAGAAATAAGACGAGGAAGATGCAAGGCAAGATGAATGTAGAGCTGCTGGTCTTGTTGTTGTCTATATAAAGAGACACCAACGAGAATAAAGAACTGTGTGACAAACGCGACAAACTTGCTCTCTTCTTCTGAGTGACAAGCGAGTGTCAGAAGCACTTTGTGGACCGGGGTATTTCTGTACATTAAGCGCCATCTAATGTCAGGGAATGAATTTGCATGTTCACTCGGCTCATCGTCAGCGAAAAAACGCTTGGGTGTGAACACAAAAAACGCGTTGAAAAACGCTGACGAATAACGCGAGCCGATATTCGTCCCGGTGTGTACGAGCCTTTAGGTAGTCGGTTTCTGCAAGTGAAATTAGTTAACTCGAGTTTTAGTGCATTTTTACAGTACCATACTGTAGATTACAGTAAATAACTGTACAATTAACAGTAAGTTACTGGCAACAGTGTTGCCAGTATTTTACTGTAAAAAAAACTGGTAAGGTCTAACAGTGTATGTCAAATATCATTGCATAATAACTTATTCTTATGAAAATACTCAAGATGACATTAAGAACACAGATAAACAACATCTCGTCGCGATCGTGTGTTTGTAGTCTTAATGTCTCTATCTGCGTGTTATTCAGGTGCAGTGCTCTCTGGATGCCTTTGTCCACATAACGGATTTCTTGAAACGACATAAGATGTATAAACTTATGAGTCTCACTTGTAGACTTTCTGCAGGAAGGCACTCTCCAGCTTCCAGGATGAATGAAACATACATTACAAGAGAGTGTTCAGTGTTCACCAATCCATAATGTTCATATCGCATCGTTTTGCGTAAAAATGGAAAAAATATTACTCCTCTCTATAGAATTTTGAAGAAATGTATAAGAATCCATCAATATTTCTCCAAATGTGTGAATTTTTGAACTAAGGCCGTGTGTCCACCAAATCGTTTTTACCAGAGACTAGCAAATTTTTTCCAATTGTTTTCAGTGGAAGCGCCACGTTTTTCAAAACCAGCGTGACGAGGCACTGAGCGTCTACTTCACGCTGATTGCTGAACGCTCTGCATTTTTACTTGTCACCAAGAGTTGAAGAATTTTCAGCTGCCTAAAAACACTTTGGTGGACACATGGCCTACCTGAGGACATCGTTGTTTAAGTTTATTTCTCAATGGATATGGATTAGTCTTGGATCTCATATTGAAGGTATTGACTGTTTTCATTTTCACAACTCTTGACTCAAAAATGAATGAATTGACTAAAAAAATGACCATCACTACAAGTGTGGCCCTCTGGGTGCCTTTTTAACACACTTAACAATTTACAGGTATATAGTTGGACTATCAAATGACTGAAATAATAAAGATGTGCCATAGGTATTACTCTATATCCTAACTAAATGACAAAGGTGGGCTTGATCTGGTGTAAAAAAATAAGTAACATTATTTCTTGTTGTTACACATCAATATACATTTATAAATAGTAATATTTTTCCTCCAAGCAGGACAAATGAAAAGGGCAAAGTGAAATATACATAGGCAAGGCAAGTTGTAATAGATGTTAAAACCCAATACACACAATACTTAGTCACATGATACATTAATCAATCACCTTAGACGTGATACACTACATCCAGCACACTACTGTGATAATCTTAATCTTAATCACATTATCCAATGCTATTATACTAAAAGGAACCTCAGGAGTATAAAAGTTACAACAATAAAATAAAATACAAATACAAATCAAAAATACACGAAAAAATTAAAATACAATACAAGAAAAAATAAAATGTAAAACCACAATATCTTCCACCGCATCTCACAACCAAAAAGAAAAACAGTGGCTGACAAACTCCCCTACAAATTAATAGAAACAATCATGAGATCAAATAACTTAAAAAACATGTACTATTCACAAAAATATTCATACCTGAACCATGGATTAGGACGCAGATCACAACAGATCAAGGCACCATGGCTAAGCAGAGGCTTGTTTCCTAGATTGTTTCCTTTTATTTGTAACATCGAGGGAGGCATGCCCAAGCCCGTTGTACACTCCCCAGTCCATTGGTCCACAACTCATTATATGGTGGCTCCTTAGTGGCTTCAGGAGGCCATTCTGCCAGTCCCACCACCTGTGTTGTTTCGGAATGCAGTGGTTTCCAGCGAGCTCATGTCTCAGGCACAAGACCATGCGTCAGGGCATCTGAGTCAGTCCCTCGATGTTGCGTTGTCGGAACGCTCACATCCATGCGTCACAATGGGTCCTGCAGACTGTAGAAAGATGCTACAAAATCCAATTTGGATTTTAACTGTCCAGTTGGTACAGTGCTGGAGTTTATTGAAATCGTCAAAGTGAAGTTTCTGACCCTTAAGTCAAGTCAAGTCAAGTCAAGTCAAGTCACCTTTATTTATATAGCGCTTTTTACAATACAAATTGTTTCAAAGCAGCTTTACAGAGATAACAGGAAAGCAATGTTGTAATAGTATTGTTAAATTAAAAATTAAATGTTAAATGTCCCCAACTAAGCAAGCCAAAAGCCAATGGTGACAAAGGCGAAGAGCGGCGAAAAAGGCAACAGTGGCAAGGAACCAAAACTCCATCAGGTGACAGAATGGAGAAAAAAACCTTGGGAGAACCCAGGCTCAGTCGGGGGGCCAGTCCTCCTTTGGCCAACGAACGAACAGTGTATGATTATGAGTTAGGCAGCATAATGTCAGTAGTCAGATGGGATCAGAACTTTCACGATATTTATCCAGTTCATCTGGTTGGAGGTTGGGTCATCCCGCCGGTGAGGAGATGAGTGTGTTGAGGAGTCCATGGGCCTTCACAGCCCTGATAATGCGTGTCGTCGTGTCCATGTGATGGTCCTTCATCAGATCTGGATATGGCCTGGATCCGGCGGTTTGCGGTAAACCTCGGGATAAACAGAGAGACTAATATTAGCGTAGACGCCATCCTCCTTATGATGTACAAAATACATCAGGAATTATGGGAAGTGTTCCCGGTTCCGGCTGATCTAATCTATGCAGCCTAACTTTGAATTATAGAAATCCATAATGTGTTATGTGTATGCTAAGCCAAAGAGATGTGTTTTTAGTCTAGATTTAAACTGACAGACTGTATCTGCTTCCTGGACCGTGTTAGGAAGATTGTTCCAAAGTTTTGGTGCTAAATAGGAAAAGGATCTACCGCCAGCAGTCGATTTTGATATTCTAGGTATTATCAACTGACCAGAATTTTGAGATCGCAATAGACGTGAAGGACTATAATGCGTTAAGAGCTCGCTCAAGTACTGGGGAGCTAAACCATTTAGTGTTTTGTAAGTAATCAGCAATATTTTAAAATTTATACGATGTTTAATAGGCAGCCAATGCAGTGTTGACAGAACCGGGCTAATATGGTCGTACTTCCTGGTTCTGGTAAGAACTCTAGCTGCTGCGTTTTGAACTAGCTGTAGTTTGTTTATTAAGCGTGCAGGGCAACCACCCAATAGAGCATAGGTTCTCAAAGTGCGGCCCGCGGGCCAATGGCAGCCCGCCGAAACATTTCTGGCGGCCCGCGATAACATCTGTAAAACTGTTAAAACTGTAGGCCTACATTGCTTTGAAAAAATGAATATCTCCGTTTAGTGGTGTTTAGCGGCATCTATAGGCATAAGCGGTAATTACATGGTCCGACCGATCGCACTTGACCTCACTCCCAAGGCCATCAACGGAACAGTGGTTGTCTACACAGGAATAGGAATCCTGGTCAACCGAAACCAGCACCACAAATCCCATTGCAATTTAAAAGGGTATGTTGGCCAAGTAATCAATATTTAGTGTGACTTAATTTCAAGCTTATTAAAAGCAGCATTACCTTTCAAATTTTTCGCGGGCGCGAACACTTGCATTTTCCTATCAACAGTGGAAACAACTTTAAATAGTCTATATTTTCTGGTCATACAGAAAATAATAATGCATTATTCGCTACTACTTTTATTTGTGTAAACTCATAATAACAAGAAAACGTTGTGCTTTTGTAAAATAAAAGAAAGCAATCAGTAGACGCGCTTTCAAGATCTTTGGAGCGCCAGCCGAGAACTGAAACAAAATATAGCCTATGTAGGCTAAAGCTTGAAATGTCGAAAGCAAACATGATTATGTTATACGTATGTCAAGTCAGGTCAAGTCACCTTTATTTATATAGCGCTTTTTACAATACAAATTGTTTCAAAGCAGCTTTACAGAGATAACAGGAAAACAATGTTGTAATAGTATTGTTCAATTGAAAATTAAATGAAAATTAAATGTCCCCAACTAAGCAAGCCAAAGGCGAAGGCAACAGTGGCAAGGAACCAAAACTCCATCAGGTGACAGAATGGAGAAAAAAACCTTGGGAGAACCCAGGCTCAGTCGGGGGGCCAGTCCTCCTCTGGCCAACGAATGAACAGTGTATGATTATGAGTTAGGCAGCATAATGGCAGGAGTCAGATGGGATCTGACTCCTGCCACTGACTCCTGCGTATGAAAGGTGGATTTCTCTCTGAAAGTGCATCTGCTTAACAGCGGATGGAGATATGTTTTAGCCGACACTTAGAAAACAATAGTTTATTAATAAACAATTTTATAAAAACCTAGCTGTTTTTTCAGACGCATTTATTATCATTAGCCTATAACTCACCTAGATCACCCTAGAAAGGGTGAAGCTGATTGTTGAGGTGTTTTCATCTCACTGCGTCTGGAAAAAAATGAGCGCGTCGCTTCAATTAGTGCACTTGCCGCGCGTCTACATTTGAAATGACGAACTTGAGAGCACAAAAGACACGATATGTGAACGACCCCTTGACGAGCTACCTCCAGTCAGGCCACAAGCTACTGGTAGCTCGCAAGGCGCCGAAAAGCGCGCTGTTTGCATCCCTGTTAAATACTCTTGTTCCGCCTGTTTTGTTATAGGTCTACATCCCTAAAAAGTGCCTAATAATATTTCTATACGGCACTGTGGAGAGCCTCTTCTCATTCATCACTGCGGGAAAAATATAAATTCCAGGTTCTAATTTGGCCTTAGAAAACCAGTAAAATCAACATGTATTCCATATTAATTTGTGAATATTTAAAATGTTTAATAAAGGGGCAAAAAGTAATTTAAACAAAAATCTGAAAAGTCTGTCGATATTTACTTTTTTGCGCAGCAGTTGGTGTAGCCAGTTCAAATTAAAATTGTGTTCAACTTTGCATTTTAAAAAGACAACAACCGTTCATTTTTCGTTTTTCAGTTATGGGTTAAAAAGATAATTAAACAAATCTGCAATAATGGAAACGCGACTGACAAGCAATGATAGATATGAATGATTATGATGACTTGTTTGGTAAGCTTCTATTGTAAAAGTTTCTTTTTCTCCCCTCCCTCTTTGGCGGCCCTCAGTTCAATGTTGGGTTCCTAAATTGGCCCTCATCTATCAAAACTTTGAGAACCCCTGCAATAGAGCATTACAATAATCTAGTCTTGAGGTCATGAACGCATGAACTAATTGTTCCGCATTTGTCAGTGAGAGCATATGGCGTAATTTAGATATATTTTTAAGATGGAAAAATGCGGTTTTACAGATACTAGACACGTGACTTTCAAATGAAAGATTGGTATCAAAGAGCACACCCAGGTTCCTAACTGACGACGAAGACTTAACAGAGCAGCCATCAAGTGTTAGACAGTATTCTAGGTTATTAGGTGAGGAAGTTTTTTGTCCAATGATTAGAATCTCTGTTTTTTCAGAATTTAGTAATAGGAAATTACTGGTCATCCAATTTTTTATATCAGCTATGCATTCCGTTAATTTTGTGAATTGGTAAGTTTCGTTAGGTTTTGAAGAAATATACAGCTGAGTATCATCAGCATAACAGTGAAAGCTAATTCCATATTTCCTAATTATATCTCCTAATGGTAGCATGTACAGAGTGAAGAGCAGCGGTCCTAGCACTGAGCCTTGTGGTACGCCATACTGAAGACATACTTAAGACATTATTCCTTCTGGCTATTCCATCTCTTAAAAGATTGGGAGACCTTAAGGCCCTGTCGGTGTCCCCTATGTGCCTCGAGTTTGCACTGGGGATGGTCAAGGCATTCTTGTACCCTAGACCGTGTTATGTGCCCAAGGTACCTACATTAGTGCCATGGCCTTCTGTCCTCCTCCTTACAGAAGTTCGGACCAGGTGATGCTCAATTTAGTGTGTCTGGATGTATATGTCCACAGAGCTGCCCTGTAAAGAAAATCTGTTCAATTGTTTGTGTGCTTTGGTTCGCCCAAGAAAGGACTGCCAGCAACCAAAGGAGCAAGTGGATAGTCGAGGCAATCTCTCTTGCCTCAGTATGATCAGGGGCTTCAGTTCAAGATGTTTGTGATGCTGCAGGATGGTCCTCTCCGTGTATGTTTGTGAGATTCTACAATCTGGACCTGATACTACACCAGGTTCACATGTGCTTTCGTTCTTGTGTGCTTGCGTTGTTTCACACAGACAGACACTTGGAAGTCTGGGGATTCAGGGATTCTTTGTTCCCAAAGTGTAAATGACGTTGACGCAGCGTGAGTTCCCTTGAAAGGGAACGTCTTGGGTTACGCCTTTATCCCTGGTTCCACGAGAAAAGAGCAAGACACTGCATCTCCGTACCATACTCCCTATATCCATGTGATTGACTTGCCTCGGCCTATTAGAAGGTAACAATCTTTGGTCTGGGTGCGCTTTATAGCTTTCCTTTTTTATAGCGTCATGCCATTGGACTGATTTCACACACGTGCTTCAGACACAATCACGCAGAGGCATTCCAAAATTATCAATGATGATGACACAGCGTCTCGTCCCCTTATCAGGGAACCAGGGTTACAGTCATAACCCAAGATGTTTTATTCCCTGACCCAATGACAACAAATCTTGGTTGGTCAGATTTGCTTGATTCCCTCAGTCCAAAGAGGCAGTTACCTATTCAATATGGTATGATTGCAGCTTTTTTTTTTAAATCAGTTTTTGGTGGAAGAAAAATTTTGGGCCTCTTTTTTTCTCATCTTTCTACCTTACATTTGCAAAGAATTGTATAAAACATCTTAAATTTGACAAAATGTGGGGACCAGTTTTTAGTTTCTTGCTGAACCAATGTGTGATTGATTGATTGATTGATTGATTGATTGATTGATTGATTGATTGATTGATTGATTGATTGATTGATTGATTGATTGATTGATTGATTGATTGATTGATTGATATTTCCAGTGACTATTGACAGATTGTATAATTTTTGTTATCATGTTTTCTTTCTTTGTGCTCATTTTATATACAGCTCAGATTGTTGTTGTATTGCTGTTATTGTCTGTTTTGGATTTTGTTAAAATCATAATAAAAATAATATTCTAAATAAACAAAATGTATTAATGTGAAAAATGATTTTTTCCAGAATTTGTACATTGACATCACTTACAAGATGACAACCACTAATAAGCATTATTTTAATACATTATTATTCTATCAGATCACTCTGTAATAATGATCCTCCTGTAAATAAAATAAGCCATCTTTATCACTGCAACCTTTGTATCAACTTGCAAACTTTAAAAACGTATGTGTTTGTGTTTACTCCTGCATGCAGCGAGGTGGTATTTACTGAATGTGAATACACTGTTTTACAGCTGGTGAAGTTGTGTATTGGGATGATAGATGCTGGAAGAGTTTATAACCAGGCCAACAAGCAGTTTGTGAATGGAATCAGAGAACTGGCTTTGCAGTCCACCAGAGATGAGGTCATCGGGGTAAGAGACAGCCCAGACCAGCTGTCCTTTTTGCTTTTTGTTCATCTTTGTTCTTTTTGCTTGCTTATTTTTAATTTACACTCTTTAGTAATTAATCTCACAAACTGTGGCCCTGTCCTAAATTGGGCCTAAGCCCTAACAGTCTTCCATTAAGTCCACAAGTTGGTGATGTAATGCCACATAGAGTAGACTGTCTGGTAATCTGGATTAGTGCACATCAAGTGTACCATTTGGGACAGGTTCCTGTTTTTTTTAAGTCCAGGCTGCGAGTTGTCAGATATGATTTTCTGCTTCTTTGTTTGACTATTCTTGGAAGCACTGACATGTTGACGCAATGCAGTGTGAGATGTGTTTTCTTTCTCTCCTCAGTCCAGTTTAGCAGCATTTGCTGAGACTCTGCAAGAAATGAACAACTATCATACAGTAAGACATCTGAAAGTATTAGATATCTGAATGATTGTTTGTGACAAAACCTCCCTTTGGGGAGAACAAACAAATGCGAGGATTTCCATGCAGAATCCTGACTGGAAATCCTTGCATTTGCAATTCTTTCTAAAAAGGAAAATAGTTGTGTTGAAAGTTCCCTGGTGCTATTTTGCCGTTTCAGAAAACAATTCTGCCACAGACCAGGAAAATCCTACTCTAAAGTCAGTGGCGCATTATTCAGATGCTATTTTAAGGCCCATGTTTGGCCATAATGTAGCGTGTGCGCTTCTCTTATTTACTTCCACACGAGGAAATCATGTGTGCCCATAGGATGTGAAAATGACATAAATCTAGCTTACACATTTACCCAAATTATTAGGGTGTGCATTGGCACTGCCTCACAATTAGATTCGATTACGATTCACCAGGTAACGATTCGATTCAATTCGATCTAGATGCATTGCGATGCATCAAAATTCTACTGCACACAACAAGGCACATTTTCACATCATGAGCAATACAAGCATATTGACAACAATTTTATTGGCTGCTATTATAACTCCTGTATCTTTGACATCAATGTCATTAATTAAAAAAATTGATTGGTACAGGGTATTGATATGGCTTTTCAACGCGGTCATCTCCTCACCTCAGCCTCTTATGTGTTATTATGCCCCCGGAAGTAATTGAAACTTCAACTTTATGTCCAGGCCAGAAAATAAACAGTGAAATAATCGATTATGGCACTTTGCCGCATCGATGCTGAATTGTGCATTTCCGCATTGCGATGCATTGCCGAATCGATATTGTTGACACCACTACAATTATTATATGCCTGTTTAACGAAGCTAATTTGGGTGGGTTTCTCCCATCTCCATACGCATTGTACATTCGCTGTCTTTTACGGCCCGGTCGAGAACGTCGGTCTCCTCAGCAGTGAACCGCTCCTGGCATGCGCCTGGCAAATCCGCCATCATAATAGCAATCCGCCATGGAACAAGCGCACCTGCTTTTAAAGGGAAAGTGAGATGACTCTCTGATCATAGGCTTTGAACCACACCTATGAGTAATGTAGCTACTTCAGACCTACCCATTTTAGATTTGGGTCGAAATTCGAGATTCGCCCACAAAGTTACTTGCGTTTTGCGTTTGATACTTGCGTTTCAGATCATTAAAATAGGGCCCTTAATGTGTTAATGCATTCCATTATATTTATTAGTTTAAATTATTGGGTTCAGCAATATGAAACACAAAACGCATTCTGTATTTCTCAAATGGCATCAGTTAGTTTTCTAAAATAAAACCCACCTTTAAAATTGATTGTATATTAGTGTTTTTTTATTACATTGATTTTTTTTTTGTTATCAAACTCACAAAGAATTAAAGTAGCAGTACTTTCTATTTGCTACCTTTCCTTTTAGATATTATTTGATCAAGCCCAGAGATCCATCAAGTCTCAGCTTCAGACCTTTGTGAAGGAGTAAGTGTTTAAGCTTTAAATGCTTTATCAAATAAATACCTAGGGTTGTGTTGTGTGGGTTTTTTTTTTCAACACTGCTGAGTGGGTGGTTTTTGAGACTATTTCCCCTCTTCAAACTTTTATTGGCAGAGACTTGAAGAAGTTTAAAGATGCTAAGAAGCAGTTTGATAAGGTGAGTGAAGAGAAGGAGGTGGCACTGGTGAAAAATGCCCAGGTGCCTCGTAACAAACAGCACGAGGTAGAAGAGGCCACCAACATCCTGACCACAACACGCAAGTGCTTCCGTCACATCGCCCTTGACTATGTGCTACAGGTTTGTTAAGCGCCCTTTATTTTATTATTAAACATTTCCTAGTCAGTCCGTTTAGGTTGTAGTATCTATAGTCTACAGTCTACAGATGTACAGTCTATCTATCCATCATGCTGTATATTATATAACTATAGGGTTAATGAGTGTGTGTACAATACAGGGTGTGTGTGAAGCGTCTAGTGCAGTAGTGTAGTTAGTGCATGCTGCATGCCGCGCTGTGCTCTCTGCTTGTTACTCTCTGCTTACAGCTATTGCCGCTGCCTAGCTGCTCGGAGGAAAGTGCAAAAGGAAATACGGCCATACAGAATGAGTGGTGGACTGAAAAGGCACATGAAATCCAATCCTTTACTGATAAAAATGACATGCATCGTTTTTATGATGTTGTCAAAACCATCTACGGTCCAACACATTGCTGCATCAGTTCACTGAAAACAGCTGATGGTCAAACAGTTCTGAAGGACCAGAATAGTATCCTATTGAGGTGGGCTGACCATTTTGACAACCTGCTTAAATCAAGACCCTGATGCAGACCCCACCATACTGGACAAATTGCCTGAACTTCCTCCGATCCACGATCTCAGTCTACCACCAACCTTCCAGGAGGTTCTATCATCTGTCCAACATCCCTGCTAAGCTACTGAAGGAGGGAGGGTACATATGTATGCGCACCCTCTACCAGTACATCACCAAGGCCTGGACTGATGAGAACATCCCACAGCAATGGAGAGGTGTAAACATTGTTGTCATCTATAAGAACAAGGGTGACAAGGCCGTCTGCGGCAATATTAGGGGCATATCACTCCTTTCTGTTGGTGGTAAGGTCATGGCAGATTCTATAAGGATCAGATGAAGAATGCCTTTGGGAAGTGTAAGATCAAACCTGAGGATCTCGAAGATGTTGCTGCTGATCATACCATCTGGCGGCAGCTGTGTAGAGATGGGGCTTGTACGCTAGAGATGGAGAGGACAACCAGAAGATAGCAGAAGCGAGCCAGGAGAAATACAGTTATAGCTGCCACTGTTACCACCACCATCACATACATATGCCCCACCTGCAATAGTGCTTGTGGGACCAGGATAGGACTGTTCAGCCATCAAAGATATCACTGTTAAAGGCGTGGATGTCATCATCGGATTTCGATGGACAACCGAAAAAGAAGGCTTTGTCAATTCGACAAGTGTTCTGACCATCTTTCCATTTGTTGTTTATACCTGTCTTGCTTCTTTTTCAGATAAATGTCCTTCAGTCCAAAAGAAGATTGGAAATCCTCAAATCTGTAAGATTTAGAAGAACTACAAATTAAAGTTAACTTAAGTTGCATTATTTACAGAGGACAATTTAATTACAGATTTAAAAAAATATATTCTTTATATTCTGTCTTTGTAGATGCTGTCTTATATGAATGCCAACCTCACGTTTTTCCATCAAGGATATGATTTCTTTAGCCAGCTTCAACCATTAATGAAGCAGCTCAGTGGTCAGGTACAAAGGCATGAGTTAGAAATGTACACATGCATTTCATGTGTGCATGTGAAGCTCATTTTGTTGGGTGTTTGGTTTGTCAGTTGGATCAGCTGGTGGTGGATTCAGCAAAGGAAAAAAGAGACATGGAGCAAAAACACTCAACTATCCAACAGATGGTAAAATATGAGCAGAAACTCATTTTTAACTCCATTGAAAACACATACTTTAAGATTATTCTTCTGTATCTTCCTCTACAAATCTAACTCCTGTTTTCTTTCTACACGATCAGGCTGCTTTGCAGGTAAAACTTCATGAAAATTCTTAAAAATTCTTAAATTGGTGTAGGCAATTTTAAACAAATAGCATCTGAAGTATATTTCACCCAAGATACCAAGAAATTCTATTTTGCATAAAGATATTTAAGCCTTTTTAGGATCATTCAGAATTTTTACATTGTGAAAATATTTATTAATATTTAAAAAGTACTTTTACATAATGAATGTAGTTTTTGTATTGCTTTTATACTGGTTTTTTATTTATTTATTTTTTTCTTGGATAAATAAATATCACAAATTGACCGTGCAAACAAATCTTAATGGGTCCTAAAATATCTTTCTATTTTTTACATTTTATTTTAGTGTAAAATATGACACAAATATGTTCTAATTTGTGTTTTTTTTATGCAGTAACTTTTTCCCTGAAATTTTGAGCAACTATAATGAACCAATCACTGCATTAGTTGACTCTTACTTTTCTGTGTGGATGTTCAAGGATTTCTCCACTGAAGACACAAAACTGGAATATAATGTAGACAGTGATAATGGAATAGCTATGGAGGGATACCTCTTCAAAAGAGCAAGCAATGCCTTCAAAACCTGGAACAGGTGTGGCTGCTCATTGTGGTAGTGAACTGTTTGTGTTGGGAGTAAGCTGACATTTGATTTCAGAATTAATTTTTCTCATTTTATTTTATTTGGCCTCATCTTGTTTCTTGGCTTATTGACAGATAGCATATTGCATACTTCTCTAGATTTAAATCATTTGCCACACATGGATCTCCAAAACCATCTTGAACACTTTTTAATTTCTATTTTCTACTAATTTCTAATTTTTCTATTTTTAAATACCCTCTCATAAAACCTTTCATGTGTGTCTGAATCCAGTTATTTTCTTCCCCTAATAGACGATGGTTTTCTATTCAGAACAGTCAGCTGGTTTATCAAAAGAGATTCAGGGTAAGTCTGTTGTAAATACTTAAAGTTGTTGCTCTGTAACTACAGTGGTTTTCTACAGTTGTGTGCTGAAATGTTTCAGGATAACCCCACTGTAGTGGTAGAAGATCTGAGACTCTGCACTGTTAAACACTGTGAGGATGTGGAAAGACGGTTCTGTTTCGAAGTGGTGTCCCCATCCAAGTAAGTTTGAGTCTGTCTTCTCTGGGTAGCAATATGAGTCTTTTATGTATTGAAAGTTTGACTCGCATGACCTGTCCTGTATCAGGAGCTGGATGATGCAGGCAGACTCAGAGAAACTGCGGCAGGCATGGATCAAAGCTGTGCAGAACAGCATTGCTACGGCCTTCAGAGAGAATGGAGAAGAAATGACAATTGTGAGTCAACTCATTAAGCACACATTAATCTAGTACTTGTCAGAGCTGGGACTCAAATTCAGGTCAATAGTGTGAGAGTCAGATTCTTCGAGCCCCTGGAAGGTGGCGAACCCAAAAGTAAAGATGCACTTTGGAAATGTTGAGATGCAACAGAATTTAATTAAAAGTTCAAGCAACAAAAAATCTACTGATATAGCTGGAGACAGCAATAGGTAATTCCTAGACAGTGTTGGACAGTAATGCATTACTAATAACGCGTTACTGTAAGAATTTTACTTTTTGCAGTAACTAATTACTAATAAGATATAACGGTCCCAGCTTCTTTGCACTGGTCAAGCTATATTTAAAAAGGGGGGTAATTTTGTGTGCAATGCTCAATTGGTCTCAGTTGACAAGAATCTAATAAACTCTTCCATGAACAAGTGCAGTGTTTCTTTCTTCATATATTCAAAGATTTACTCATTCATTATCCCACAACCCCAATATATCACAAAACATACATCCGTATACAGAGATCAATTCATTGTTGTCGGTCATGCACAAGTATATGCATGTGGGTGTCTCGAAATGTCCAGCACAGTCCTCTGCAGTTCACGAAGTCCAATAGTTCAGAAAATGAAAGATGTCAGTCTTATCTGTAGTTTGAACATAGGTGCCCAGGTGAATCGTGACGACAAAGAAGGTTGTCCAATGCTTAGTTACCCCTTTTCCACCAACAAGAACCGGGTGCTGGTTCAGAGCCAGCAGAGCTGGTTTGGAGTTGGTTCGACTGACAAGCTTACTAAGAACCACTTTGCCTTTCCACCGGCTAGAGAGCCACAACAGAGCCAGATCTTACGTCACTGCATATGTCTCATGTTGCCCAGCAACGCTAGTGCGGTAGCGCCAAACACAAACACGCCAGGCTTGTTCGAGATGCATCGGCTTCTCGCAGGTCGATCGCCGTATGACATCAAAGCACGGCGAAAGCGATCCAAAAGCACAAGGAGTCGTATGATCTCCAAACACTCCCGCAGCTCCGATCGGTCCGCGCCGCTCCGATGCATCTCGAACAAGCCATCAACAATAACGGACGTTGCGTTACTATGGATGCTCATGGGTTTGCAAAAATACATCGGAATCCAACGCGTTTGTGCAGCTCGCCGTAACTTACATAGATGGATATTATAATCAAGCTGCTATTAGCTCGACTAGCTGCTATTTAAAAATGGCGGTCACAAGTTTCTATTCGTCTTGTTGGTCACGGTAACCCCGCCCCCAGCCCCTGACGCAAGCGGTTCTTACTTGGCTCTGTTCTAGACCAGCAATGATTTGGTGCTACTAAAGAACCACTTTTCCTGGTTCGGAGCTGGTGCTTTGCGTGTGGAAAAACAAAGAACCGAATTGAAACTAGGGTCTGGCTCCGAACCAGCACCAGCTCTGCCTTGGTGGAAAAGGGGTAAGTGAGTCGTTATTTCTCTCATCAAGCGAAGCAGAAAAGTGCTTCAGTAGTATAAGCAGGGGTTCGGTCAGAACCGCTTAGCAGTATCCACAGCGGATGAGCAATAGCTACATCCTAAACCAATCCTCTACAAGAAAAACATCAAACATATCAATTACACTAAATAAATTTGTCATAAGTTCACCCAAACATTTCATACCAACACTTAAACTTACGTTTGAGCAGGAAAGAAACAGTTTCTCAAACAGGATTGGAAATAGTTAGCAAACAACCATGAGGCAGCATCAAACAGACCTTAGCACTTACTCTACTGCTTCCTGTTTTATCCCATACAATGTGCCCTCTTGTATCCCCCTAGTGGCTAGGAAGAAAATAGCATCAACAATTGGAATGAAAGAAACCCTGTGACAGGTGGTGACTGTTACAAAGATTTCAGTGATAATATTACAGTTACCATCCATAAAATGGACCAAATTCTTGGTTTGGTGACAGAGCCGTGACATTCCTGGTCTTGTGTTTGTGTATGGTCTTGTTACTGTGAGTCATGGCTGTCATGAGTTCTCTGTGTGCCATGTGCTCTTGTGGATTGTCTAGCCCCTCCCAACTTGTTACCTCGTTATTAGATTACCTAGTTTCCCTCGTTACCCTCTTTGTTTGCTTTCCTATTTAGTCTCCCTGTGTTCGCTGTCCTGTGCTCGTTCATTGTTAAAGTTATGGGTATGAGTTGTGTGTAGTTCTGTGCCTGCCATGTCATGTTCCTGGATTTATTATTTAGTTCTTGAGACCTGGATTTCCTTTGTTTGTTTGTTTGATTTATGTTTTACTTAATTAAAACACTTCTTCACCTCTGCACTTGAGTCCTCACACTATTCTCCGCGGCCGCCCCGTGACAGAATGAATGAGCCAATTTGAGGACTTAGCGGAGAGAAAGACTGGAAGCCATGATGTCGGGTTCCAGCAGTAGGGGGATTCGAATTCCTTCCCCTACTACCCAGGAGGAGAGGAGGGAAGAATTGGGACCTCCTATGACATTATTTGAGCTCTTCACTATGGGTGCTCGTGAGACTGCAGAAAGGAGGGCTGCCAGAGGTCAAGTTGGAGGAATCGGGTATACTGTTGACAGCTTTCCGAAACCCCGTTCTAACACCACCAGGGAGACCAGGTCATCTGGTAGAGAAAATTTTGAGGGAACCCGTCTCGAAGGTCGAAGGAGAGGAGATGGTCAAGAGGAATCTCGAAGCCATTCTCCGCTTCAACTTGGGTTGATCCCAGAACCAGTGGTCCTGAGCCCGGTGGTACCTAGCCCGGGTGTCCAGGAGGACTCAACACCGGTCGAGAGAGAGCGGCCTACAATCTCTGGCCTGTTGCCAGTTGTGACCGACGAGACGGCTGTATCTCCGTGCAGTTGGAGGCGGAGGAGGAAGAGAGCTGTCCGGTTGATCGGGTCATGTGGTTCCTGAGATCTCGTGTCCTGTGGTGTCTGAGCTCCCGGCTATGGCCAGGGAGAGAGTTCATGTCACTTCGGCGGAATTAGAGACTGTTCTCGTCCCGTCTGCCAGGTCGGAGATCGTTCCAGTGTTTCTGAAACCGATACTCTGGGCCTCTGAAACGTTATTGGGCTACTTCGAGCGTCTGGCCAGAATCCTGGATGTGCCTTTCGGACCCGTCCTGCCCGCCGTTGTTCCTGAGCCGGAGGCAGTGTCTGCTGTTCCTGAGCCGGAGGCAGTGTCTGCTGTTCCTGAGCCGGAGGCAGTGTCTGCTGTTCCTGAGCCGGAGGCAGTGTCTGCTGTTCCTGAGCCGGAGGCAGTGTCTGCTGTTCCTGAGCCGGAGGCAGTGTCTGCTGTTCCTGAGCCGGAGGCAGTGTCTGCTGTTCCTGAGCCGGAGGCAGTGTCTGCTGTTCCTGAGCCGGAGGCAGTGTCTGCTGTTCCTGAGCCGGAGGCAGTGTCTGCTGTTCTGAGCGTCTGTTTCTGAACCAATGTTTGTTTCTGTGTTTGTGTCTGTCCTTGTGGATGTTACTGTTCTGGTGTCTGTTCCTGAGCCAGTGTCTGTTGCTGTTCCTGAGCCGGGTTCTGTTCCTGTGCCGTGGCCGCCCGAGAAGTCGTCTTCGCCCTGGCCGCCCGAGGGGTCTTCACCGCCCTGGCCGCCCGAGGGGTCTTCACCGCCCTGGCCGCCCGAGGGGACGTCTCCGCCCTGGCCGCCCTGGGGGTCGTCTCCGCCCTGGCCGCCCAATGGTCTGCTTGTTACGTCTTGGCCATCTTGCACAACCTGGTCCACCCTGGTCCTTGCCAGGATTTCTGAGAAGCCTGAGGATCCCTGGCTTAACCCTCCCGTCCCTCCCTGGTCAAGTTATGACTTGTGTGGTTTATCTGTTTTTGTTTCATTTGACTTTTCTGTGGTGGTGTCTGGGATTGTGTCTGTTTTTTCTTCTGGTGTGGTTTTATGTCTCTTTTAAAACCCCAACAAGTCCCACTTCAACCAGCCTTGCTTCAAAATAAGAGTCAATGGATGTTGAGACGTCAAAAAAAGACCTTTCTTGGGACATGTTAAAGAATTAGCCTTTACACCCTCTGACACACTTTTGCTTGGGGCTGCTCACAAACTGAAATTACACACATAAATAATAATATAATACATAAAAATAAGAGCACCCTTCCTTTGGGGAAAACCAATAACTCAGAGTTCAACTGAGTCCATTCTGAGTGAATGTTCAGAGTTGCTGCAGTAAATTGCAGAAAGATTTGTAAAAACAAAACAAAAAATGTATCTCTGAAAAACTTGCTCAAAAGAGGGCAGGTCTCGCACCGTTTCACTCGTATAAGAGTATATTATTGTGCCGAATACTTGTTACAATCGAATATGAGGCTTTAACCCTACATTAAATACTTGCTGTGACACTCCGGCGGCGCTAGCCAGCTAGCGCTACATGCTAACGTATTTCCAAAAAACAAACAAACATGAAATATTCATCACAGGTTATGTTGACGGATAATTTGAGACGGAGAGACATTAGACAACTACACATTACCAACAGATGAAAAATGGCGACACTGCGCGTGACGTCACTACGGGTGTTGGTTGAAATGCCCACTTTGAGCTATTTTCTGAAGTGAACTGAATTCAATTCAATTCAATTCAAGTTTATTTGTATAGCGCTTTTCACAATACACATCGTCTCAAAGCAGCTTTACAGAAAGTGCATTTCAGAAATGTACAAAGAAAAATACAGTTAGTTAATCATGTATAAATTTAGGCATAACATATCGCCGGTGTTTAGTCGTCTCTTCACAGGCGTCGAGTCGTCTCTCCACAGGCGTTTAGTCGTCTCTCCACCGGCGTTTAGTCGTCTCTCCACAGGTGTTGGGGCATCTGAAGTCTTCGTGAGAGGCTGGATACAAACTGGAGCTGACGAACGCTATTTACCTCGGGACTAGCGTCCCGAGATAACAGCAGAGAGACAGATGGGAAATAATTAGCATAGCTGATGTTCATAATGTTAATGCATTCGAACTGATTCAGAAGTAGTATAAAAGGTAAGCATTAAGTGAATGCTTGGTTAAAGAGATGCGTCTTTAATCTAGTTTTAAACTGGGACAGCGAGTCTGAGTCTCGAACAATATCAGGAAGGCTATTCCAGAGTTTAGGAGATAAATGTGAGAACGCCCTCCCTCCTTTAGTAGACTTGGATATCCTAGGAATGACCAGAAGCCTCGAATTTTGTGATCTTAAAGAGCGCGATGGATTGTAGGGCGATAGAAGGTCTGTTAAATACACAGGAGCTAAACCATTTAGAGCTTTATAAGTCAATAGTAATACTTTGTAATTGATACGGAACTTAATAGGTAACCAGTGTAGAGATGATAAAATTGGTGTTATATGATCATATTTTCTTGATCTAGTAAGAACTCTAGCGGCTGCATTTTGGACTAACTGTAGCTTGTTTATTGAGGATGCAGGACAACCAGCTAATAAAGCATTACAGTAATCTAGTCTCGAGGTCATGAATGCATGAACTAACTTTTCTGCATCAGAAACAGATAGCATGTTACGTAGCTTAGCAATGTTTCTAAGGTGGAAAAAGGCTGTTCTTGTAACATATGAAATATGATTTTCGAAAGTCAAGTTGCGGTCTAGTATAACACCCAGGTCTTTTACTGTAGTGGATAGAGTAACAGGACATCCTTCTAAATTAAAGTTGTATTGTAAGGGATTTTGTGGGTAGTTTTTTGGACCAATAAGTAATACCTCCGTTTTATCTGAATTTAATAGCAGGAAATTACACGTCATCCAGCATTTTATATCTTTTAGACACTCTGTCAAGTTAGATAAGTTAGTGTTTTCATCTGGTCGTGATGAGATATATAATTGAGTGTCATCAGCATAACAGTGAAAATTAATTCCATGTTTTCTTATAATATTACCAAGTGGCAGCATATATATTGAGAATAGCAGAGGGCCTAGGACAGATCCTTGCGGCACTCCATAGTCTACTGATGTTATCTTTGATTTTTCCCCATCTAAACAGACGAAATGGTAACGGTCTGATAAGTACGATCTAAACCAGCTTAATGCCTGTCCCTGAACACCAGTGTAGTTTTGTAGTCGATCTAAGAGTATTTTATGATCTATAGTGTCGAACGCAGCACTAAGATCAAGTAGAACTAGTATTGAGATACAGCCTTGGTCAGAGGCTAAGAGTAAATCATTTGTAATTTTAACTAGCGCAGTTTCTGTGCTATGATGCGTTCTGAATCCCGACTGAAATTTTTCATAGATATCATTTTCTTGTAAGAAAGAGCACAATTGAGCGGACACAATTTTTTCTAGTATTTTAGACATAAATGGAAGATTTGAGATGTGTCTGTAATTTGCTAGGTTATTTGGATCTAATTGCGGTTTCTTAATGAGAGGTTTTATTACTGCCAGCTTGAATATTTTTGGAACGTGACCTAAAAATAAAGACTAGTTAATAATATTGAGAAGAGGCTCTTCCACTACAGGTAACACTTCTTTAAGTAGTTTAGTGGGTATTAGATCTAATAAACATGTTGTTGGTTTAGATGCAATGATAAGTTTATTTAGTTCTTCCTGTCCTATAGTTGTAAAGCGGTGTAGTTGTTCTAGAGGGGCCATGATTGAGGCCGAGTCATAAGACACCATAGAGGATTGTACATTTACAATAGTGTTTCGGATGCTTTCTATTTTCTCATTGAAGTAATTCATAAAATCATTACTACTATATTGTAACGGAATATTTTGCTCTGGAGATGTCTGATTATTTGTTAGTCTAGCCACGGTGTTAAATAAAAACCTTGGATTATTTTGGTTATTTTCAATTAGTTTGCGGATATGCTCAGCCCTGGCTGATTTTAGAGCCCTTTTATAACGTGACATACTGTCTTTCCACGCGATTCTGAAGACCTCTAAAATTAGTTTGTTTCCATTTACGCTCTAAGTTACGAGTTTCTCTCTTGATAGCATGCGTAGCACTGTTGTACCATGGTGTTTTAGTTTTCTCTCTAACCTTTTTTAATCTAATTGGTGCAACAATATCTAGGGTACTAGAGAAAATGTTGCTCATACTGCTAGTCATTTCCTCTAGTTCATCTGTTTGTTTGGGTTTACTGAGCAGCTGAGATAGATCAGGTAAGCTATTTGAGAATCTATCTATAGTGGTTGGAAGGATTGTTCTGCCTGGTCTATAACGTGGTGCAACATGACAAATTTCAGCAGTGCGTATTATGCAAGTTACCATGTAATGATCAGTGAGATCGTCACTTTGCGGTATAATATCTATATCGGTTGGATCGGTTCCATATGATATAATTAAATCTAGTGTATGATTTAGACGATGAGTGGGACCACTGACGTTTTGCTTTACCCCAAAAGAGTTTAATAGATCTGTAAACGCAGCCCCTAACGCATAATTTGTATTATCTACGTGTATGTTAAAGTCGCCAATAATTATTGCCATGAATCTATTATTATGAGTTTCTGTGCTTTTTTCAAGTTGAAGTTTTTGTAACTCTTCTTACTTTGTACTGTGATTGACAGTCAGAATCAAGTATTGCAGAGAGCCTTTTAATAATATGCTAATAAACAACTGACTTTACATTATCCCTTATGTAATGCATACCCAACATGGTTCTTTTATGGTACAGAGCAGAGTTTATCTCAAAGATTATTCAGGTTTTCGCTCCTGACTAAGTTTGGTCACCAGTTTCTCCAGCAAATAGGTAACCAGCGAATAAATAACCAAATTCCTTCTAAAACCAACCAAAAGACTAGCCTGGTTCTACCAGACTCTCGTACATTTCTTCCACCAATCAAACGCATCACTGTGGGATTGTGGGATTGTTCAGGAATGTGGGTAATGAAGTACTTATCCAACACATCGCGAATAAAAGGGATTTATCTTAAAACAAGGTTAGTGCCCCATGAACTTTTGCCGTTTATATGAGCGTATACAATCACTTAGTACAGCCGTAGCTGGTTACCATGCAAGTCTACCATGTATGGTTACGTTTTTATGGCTTATATCCCAAATGTCAATGGAGAAATTGTATTGAATTTTTACTTTCGGCACCGGCTGTGGGCGGGACTGTGATGCTCTATTGGATCTGCCCAGAGTCACTCAGGATCTGCCATAGCCAATCGCTAACGTGTGGTCGTTGCGAACAATAGACTGTAAAAAAAGAACTCATTCACCACTAGCGGAGTGAGCTGGAAAATCAAACTTTTCTCGAACCGTGTGGGGAGGAGGGCCACAACGTCATGGCCACCAACAAAACTTAGCAAACATTGTTCTTGCTCCGGCTTTAACTTCTGTATATTCGGCAGTTTTGCAACGACGGACCGAATAGCTTTTCTCAAGTCTTTCTCCACTCCAACTCAAACTGACGCACTACATCGACGTCATCGTTCTCAGCCACTCCCTCTGTTCGCTGATTGGTCCTACAAAAAATGTATTTTTGGAAACCTAAGAATATACAGCAGTCCCAGACGTAGTACTGAAGGAAAATGAAATTGAGCGGAAGTGCGTAGGATGGTGCAGCCAGGCTACCAAAAGACAAGCCTGACCAGCAAACCATCAAACCAGTCTTTTTTTTTTTTTAACAGGGTAATATGATAGGGTCTATTGAAAGTTAACCTTGCCACGTCTGTCAGGAAATTAGAATCCTTTAACAAGATTATAAGATTGTATCTGCTATTGAATAACCTATATCAGACCACTACTATTAGACCACTATTATGTACTTTACATCTAAAATGAATCTATTTCACATGCTGTAGAGCCTGGACAGGCAGTCATCAGCATCTATGGGCAGTCTAGACTCCGGCTGTGAGTTCGTGAAGCCAGTTAAAGGCGAGAGTGCTCTACAGAGGGTGCTGGCCATCACTGGGAATGAGCTCTGCTGTGACTGTAGCCAGAGTGATCCTCGCTGGGCCAGCATCAACCTTGGCATCACGCTCTGTATTGAGTGCTCAGGCATTCACAGGTACTGTCACAGTGTTTGAGGTCTGCATGTGCTCCACTAAATTTAAGACTACTGACCGTCTTAAAGTGGTCCTAGTGACTGTTTGTTTGGAATACAACACTGCTTACTGCTGTTCAAAAGTTAACTAACTTAAGTTAAATGCTTGTCTATCTCTCTCTTTTTTTAAGATTAATGACATTTAATAGACATTTAAAAATGTATGAATGTCATTGCACCATACTAACAAAATATCAATCCAAGAATTTGTTTTAAAGAATAATTGCTTGTCTAAGTCTAGTCTTAAGTCTACTAAATAATTAAGGTTTTTGTAATGTTTTTAAAAGAAGACTTTTATGCTTACCAAGGCTGTATCTATTTTATAACAAATACAGTTAAAACAATAATATTGTGAGAAATTATTGCAATTTAAAATAACTATTTTCTATTTCGATATATTTTAAAATATTCAGTGTCATATGATCCTTCAGAAATCATTTGAATATGCTGATTTGGTGTTCAAGAAACATGTCTTATTATTATTAATGTTAAAAACCGCTTTTGCTGCTTCATGTTTTTGTAGAAACCGTGATACACTACCATTCAAAAGTATGTATGATTTAAAAAAAAGAAAGAAAGAAATGAATTCAGCAAAGTGTCACAATAAAATGTGCCTAGCAGGCAGACAGACGAAGACTCTGAAGAATATAATTCCAACACGAAGTTTATTAAATACACACAGACAAGATAATCCAATAAGGGCAGAGTAACAGACCTAACGTAAACGTGACCAAACAGAAAATGAATGTGAGGGTTCAACTTATATAGCAAACACAAACGACACTAATGAATTGCACACAGCTGAAAGTCCATGAAAAACAAAACATGACTGTGACACAAAGATGCTTTAAATTGATCTGATTGAAGTGACAGTAAAGACATTTATAATGTTACAAAAGACTTATTTCAAATAAATGCTGCTGTTCTCTTGAGCTTTATAGTCATTAAATAAATAAAAAATGATTATCAATGTTGAAAACAGTCAACATATATAATAATAAGAACCATTATTAATAATTGAGCACCAATAGCAATTGATAATAATTGACCACCAAATCAGCATATTAGAATTTTTGCTGTTAAATATTTTGTGGCCGGATTTTTCAGGATTCCTTAATGAATAGAAAGTTCAAAAGAACAGCATTTATTTGAATGTTACTTTTGTAACATTATAAATGTCTTGACTGTCACTTTTAATCAATTTAATATTAGAATGATTACTGAAGGATTGTGTGAAACTGAAGACTAGAGCAATGGCATGCACCAATTATAGGTCTTCCAAAAAGAACAAAATGTTTTTTACTTCATCACAAATTCATTCACAACTTTCCCCTTATTTTGTGGATCGCTATTATTTTATTCCCCACATTTTCTTCTCAGGAGTTTAGGAGTTCACAATTCAAAGGTGCGATCCCTCACACTTGATTCATGGGAGCCAGAGATGCTTAAGGTAAATGTTCTTACCATTTTGTTCTTTATTTGTGCAATATGTTCAGCAGTCTTTTCACTTTATGTTTTTTTCTGTTTGCAGTTGATGTGCAAGCTGGGAAATTGTGTCATTAATCAGATCTACGAAGCTCGTAGAGAAGAGTTGGGCGGAAAGAAACCTCAGCCTGGAGACCCCAGGTATTCCCAGCCACTCCTTATTAGGGCCCAAGCCCTAAGGGCGAAGGCCCTATTGTTTTCCTAAGGATTATTTTTTATTCTTCTAATTATTTTTTTACTACCTTTTGGACACTTTTGGAGGCCTTAACATGCTCAAAAACTCCTGAAACTTTGCACACATGTCAGAACCCGCGGCCATCAGGGCCGGGCTGAAGATGGTACCCGGGCGTGGCAGGGGGGCTCGACAGCGCCTCCTGGAACGGGGTCCGAAAACATGGTCCATAAATCAAACACGCTTGCATGTAATAATATGAAACTCGGTACACATGTAGATCTCATCGTTTCATATATACTTCGCACTCTTACTTTTAACCCCAGCCCAACAGGAAGTGGGCTATTTAGGGTTGTTGGTAAAACACACGCAATGGAATGTGAAGTACTCCTCCTAGAGAATTCAAACACACGGCACGAAACTCGGGCAGTGTGAAGTCAAGACATTGAGGATGAAAGTTTGCGAGGGGATTTTTGATATCTCGAACGGTTTGGCCGTGGCGAGGAAACAAAATTATGGCGAGAAACGTGAAACAGGAAGTGTGTCATAACTACTGCATACATTAACTGATCTTGATGAAACTTCAGCAGTGTGTTCGTTGTAAGAGCCCGATCACATGGATGTGACTATTGTTAGTCAAAGTTATAGCGCCACCAACTGGCAGCAGGAAGTATGTCACTTTCAAAATGCTTTTAAATCACCCTCTTATTTTTACCCGATTTGCTTCAAACTTCATGTGCATAATGTAGACACATGCCAGATGTAGACCTGTGAAAGGATTATTGATATCTTAGACACTGTTGCCATGGCAATGCATCAAACATTAATATTCCTTTTTTTAAGCTTTTTCATGCTTTTTTATGCTTTCGGGCACTTTTGGGGTTCTTAACGTGCTCGAAAACTCTTGAAACTTTGCACACGGGACAAAACCCGCGGCCATCAGGGCCGGGCTGAAGCTGGTACCCGGGCGTGGCAGGAGGGCTCGACAGCGCCCCCTGGAACGGGGTCCGAATACTTGGTCCATAAATCAAACACGCTTGCATGTAATAATATGAAACTCGGTACACATATAGATCTCATCGGTTCATATATCCTTTGTACTTTTACTTTTTACCCCAGCCCAACAGGAAGTCGGCTATTATGGTTTGTTTGGAAGCGTATGCCCCTGGAATTCGATATACTACTTCTAGAGAATTCAACCAATCGCCACGAAACTCGGTCAGCATGAAGTCAAGACATTGAGGATGAAAAATTGCCAGGGGATTTTTGATATCTCGAACGGTTTGGCCGTGGCGAGGAAACGAATTTATGGCGAATAATGGAAACAGGAAGTGTGTTATAACTTCTGCATACATTAACTGATCTTGATAAAACTTCAGCAGTGTGTTCACTGTAAGAGTCCGATCACATGGGTCCTGTGGATAAATGGATTAGCAAATTTTGGGCATATTCAGCCCATGGAAGAAATTCACTTCACCTCTGTTGTTCCTGACTACAGTATGACCTGAGGTAATGTTCGATCTCCTGGTTCCATCTCTCCACTTAGCCTGTGGGTGGTCGTCTAAGGATAAACTGACTTTAATGTCCAAAAATTTGCAAAATTCCTGCCATGCCCTTGATGCGAATTGAGGACCCCGGTCCGTGACAATGTCCTCTGGTAATCCATATACACATGATGGAACAAGGGAGTGGCTGTTTCGATGGCAGTGGGAAGACCTTTCAGTAGAACGAGATGACAAGCTTTAGAAAAACGGAATGTTCTGTTCTTGCTTCCAGGAAAGTAAGTAATGACCTGGTTCTTGGGAGAAGAGATAACAGAATGAGATCTTTTCAATCAACTCAAGTCAACTTTATTTATATAGCGTTTTTTACAATACAGATTGTTTCGAAACAGCTTTACAGTGATAACAGGAAAAATAATGCAACAAAGTGATGGATAATTTTTGTTGTAAAAAAAGTTATTAATTTAGTTCATTTATATATACTTGTAGCTGCTCTGGAGAAACAGTGATGTCATCATCCAGCTCAGTTTTGTTCTTATATAATGGTGTCAATGCAGGCAGATCAATAATATTGTTAAATATTAAGTGTCCCCAACTAAACAAGCCAAAAGCCAAAGACGACGGTGGCAAGGAACCCAAAGTCCATCAGGAGACAGAATGGAGAAAACAAACCTTGTGAGAACCCAGGCTCAGTCGGGGGGGGGGGGGGGGGGGGGCAGTTCTTCTCTGGCCAACGAACGAACTGTGTATGATTATGATTCAGGCAGCATTACTCCAAAGTCAGATTGGATTGGAACATTCAGATTGGAACATATTGGAACATTTTCAGTGTGAAACAGTCCAACTTGTAGAATAAGTTATTGGGACAGTCTGTTGTGATATGCCTTGTCCTATTGGTTATTTGTCGACTGCTGTGATATTAATTGAAGGGATGCATGGCAGAGTGGGGATCTTAAGTTCCTGGATGAGATTTTTATACATCGACTGCAGCCCCAGAATCCATTAGCGCTGAAACATATTGTGTTTTATTAGAAATCTCAATGGAGATAGATAGAGTGAAATATTGATGAAGGGCAGTAAGGAAATGTTAAATTATTTTTTTTTTAAACCTTTATTTATCCAGGTAACCTGTTTGAGAACCACTTCTCATTTACAAACATGACCTGGCCAAGAGGCTACAAGAACAAATAAGAACATACTGTACAGCTGTACATAGTCAAACACATAACACATAGAACAAGCAACTAAATTAAAAAAAGATAGACAACAAAGGGGAAAAAGAAAAGAAATAGAGTGCTTAAATATGTGTGTATAAATATGGTTCATGATTGTCAGCAGGAACAAGAGTCAACTATGTGGTTTTGCTTAAAGGTGGAGATTGGGATCAGAGATGTAAGTTTCAGAGTATTTTGTAGTACTGTATGTTCCAGTCATGTACTGATGCAAAGCGGAAGGCATTTCGTCCAAAGGTAGTAGAAGTAGAGAGGGTACTAAATTTAATCAAATTACTTGATCTTGTGTGATAGGTGTTATGAGCGGCATGAATTAGGGATGACAAATAGAGAGGTGCCTTGCCCAGAATTGTCTTGTCCAGAGAAGACCAATGATGGAGAGGCCGGGTATAAAGGAAGGGCCAACCCACCAGTTTATACAGGTCACAGTGATGAGTGTGAAAGGATGCATTAGTGGCAAAACGGATGGCTGAATGATATATTGTGTCAAGTTTTTTTAGAGCTGTTTTTGATGCCATTCTGTAGATAATATCGCCGTAATCCAAAATTGGTAGTACTGTCATCTTAACGAGGGTGCATTTGGAAGCATGGGTAAAGGAGGCTTTATTACGGAAAAGAAAGGCTAGTCTAGCTTTGACTTTTGTTTGAAGGTTATTGATGTGTGTAATGAATGACAGGGATGAATCCAACCAGATACCTAGATATTTATATTCTTTGACATACTCCAGAGACATACCGTTCATGCAGGTGATTGTAGGTGGAGTCTCTGTAACCTGTTTTCGGCTAAAGAGGATACATTTTGTCTTATTGGTGTTAATACGGAGGTGGACACTGTCAAAGAACTGCTCTATATAGGTGAACCTGAGTTTAAAGCCACAGAATTGGGAGAGGAACCTCACTGTTTTCCTTGAGGTGTTGTTGGCTTTTTGGGACAGATATTGCTATGATGTTTGGGTTGGTAAAAGCATAGATGCTCCTGTAGACGATGTTGTTCTTCTGGTGACACTCTGGTATATCTGATTTGCATAGGTTTTGTGGACTGGGGCATGGAGAGAGCAGCAGCTTCAGCTGGAACAGGAGCCATTTGGGTTTGTTTGGAGTGGAGGTTGTTGTGAATTAGATTATCTAACTTAATAGCCATGGTGATAAACTGTGATCCAGGTCCATGGTTCAATGCTAACTCCACTTGTTTTAAGTGCCACAACATTTCTCCCACTGTGGGATGCTATGTTCTAAATTGGATGGCATATTCAGTGATCGATTACCTTGGCATATGCGCAGCAGCTGATATCTGTCATTTGGCTGAGATATCCTGCCCTTCTGCAGAATATGAAAGACATCTTATATAAACTGAGCAAAATATTTAAAAAGAGGTTTGTAACTGTATGCCATTGCTTTTGGTTGATTGGAAAAGTAAATTCTACACTGATGTTAACATTCTCAGCAGAACCATCAAAATTATCTGGTAGTGCAAACCTTACCGGCTCAGTTCTAGTTGGCGGAAGTGATTGAATGCACTAGGTTAAGAGACTGGCAATACTTTGCAAAGTGTTAGTGGAAAACATGGCTCTTTATGGCTACTTTTAACTCCACTTTTAGACATACACTCGCAAACTTCTCTAAGCACTTCCCCTCATGGGAATCCCTACCACCATTTTGTGCATTCAACTTCGTTGAGTGGACAGACTTTTGGACAATCTACTCAGCATGTACACTTCAGGCAGATCCATAGACCTGAAGAGTTCTTTTGACACAATTTGCTAATTTCTATTCTCTGATTGGTGGAGATTTATTTCCAGAATCATCTGTAATGAATTCCACTAATTAAATGATTAGTTAAAAATACCAGCCTGTATTAGGTAAATCGCCTCTACAGTCACTATATCTACATAAAGTGTAATAAATATTCTTAATACTTGTTTGCATTTCTGTCTGTGCAATCCAAGACAGGAGATTGAAGCCTTCATCCGTTCTAAGTATGTAGAAAAGAGGTTTGTCCTGAAACCTACAGCCCAGGAGCAGAAAGAAAAGATCATGACGTTTAGAAAACTTGACAAACGTATAAAGGGAAACATGGATTTTCTTCCCCCGCGGCCCCCCCCTCCCACACCCAAACTCCGAACTGCCTCCAGTACCTCAGGTGAATGCTGGGAGACTGCAGATCAAACACAGGATACTGTCTGGAAGTTGTATTTTTCAGCCAGGTGGGTTTTTTTGACTGAAAACTAATGCTTCTTTGTTTCCCTTCCATTGTGAACAGCTTCCTTAAGTGGTCAGGAGGTACGACGTGATTCGCTGTTCTGCCCCGATGAGCTTGATTCTCTTTTTTCCTACTTTGATACATCCTCAAAGCTGCAAAGCTGTAAGTGCCATATTCCATGAATCAGTGCTGTCTGTCTCTTGTCGGTTATGAGCTGACTTTATGACCCAGATAGGTACTTAACGTTTTCAATTAAGTTTGTTATATTCCCCACCTGTTCATTGTGTAACAACACTATGGCATGCCAGGTTTTATTGTTGCAATATTCTCATGGCTCATGTATGTTTTGACTGTGCTCTTGTAATGGCAGTGAGGAGTAAAGACAGTGGGATTCAGAACAGTGCAGATGGGAGCAGAGAGATGTTGGCCTCCACCCCCTCCAGCTCTAGCCTGAGTGAAACAGGTGAGCTTACCAGTACACAGTACATATACGTTTCAAACCCTCAGAATGCCTCTAACACACAAGCAAAGTTTAATCTTCTCAATATCTTAGCTGAGAAGTGTATCATATTTTCATATTATGACTGAGGAACCAATAGTATGAATATTATATGTATAGTAGTATGAATTTAAGTCAGAAACAAAAGGCAAATGAGCCTGCAGGCCACTGAGTCCCAGAATGAACTCCATCCCTAAGAGGAACTTCAGGGAGGTCAGTCCGGAGGACAAATCCAAGAGTAATGTCAGTGCCAGGAAAGATGTCAATAACAGAGATCACTCTGGACCTGCAGCGACAACACAAGCTGAGACGTGTAAAGAGTGTGGGTATGGCTGGCAGGAAAACCTCAGACTGGGCAAAGCAGAACTGGAACACAACACTGATCAGGACAAACATAGCAGGGCAGGGCAAGGATTTTGACAGGAACAGCTCTTGAAGCATGAAACACTGTGGCACTGGAAGCAGTGTTCAGACAGAGTAGATATGGGCAGAGGAGAGGGAACAGGCAAGAAGGAAATTATCCACAGACACTTCAATGGTTCGCTGCTGGGGGGCGATATTAGTTAATCCGCATGATTCACGGGTTCACAGAGATCGACCACCAGTTGTAAACCATTGAAATTTCAAAAGGTTTTGAAACAGTTATTATTAATTATGATTTAGGACTAGGTGAAACAATCCCCTGTTTAAGACCTGAGGTATAAGTTGTGACGATGCATCCATCGGAGTGGTGACAGGTTTTAGGTCTGAGTGGTAACAACGCATCCATCGGAATGATTTCCTCACTGTGGTAATGGTTTAGTGGGATTAGAATGGGGGTTAAGCTTCATTGGGGTCATCAGGTGGGCACCCCCCTTCTCTGGTGTTTCAATGATAGGCCCACGACACCTCCAGAGGGCTCATCGGCAGCACCTGGCGTCCCAGGTGTGCCCCCTCTGCTTTAACCCTTACTGGTATTAGGGGCCCAGTTGGAGTCTCCCCTTTTCACCCATATCCATCGGCTTGCTTCTTCTGCTGCACCTGAGAGGGCTTTGATGGTTTGGCGTAGGGTTTGGCCTCGCACCCCCAGTTCCTTAAGCAGCCTGATGGTTGACTTGCCCACGAAGCCTCTGCAGCCAACTTCCACTGGGCAAACCTTGGATTTCCATCCGCGTTGCTCAGCATCAGCTGCCAGTTCGGTGTACTTAAGTCTCTTGCGCTCAAATGCCTCCTCTACAGCATCCTCCCAGGGAACGGTAAGCTCTATTATGTACACGATGTGGAGTGATGGGGACCAGAGCACGAGGTCTGGTCTTAGGTTCGTTGTGGCAATCTCAGAAGGGAAGTAAAGCCTTTGGTTCAAATCTGCCACCAATTTCCAGTCTCGAGCCTTTCCGAGCTGGCCGCTAATCGTTGTTGTATAGCCTTTGGCTGTCTTTACCCCTTCTCGAATGAACTCCCTTGCATATGAGGGATGGAATGATGGAGGAGGCAGAGCATTGTTCTTTAGTCGTCTGCTCTCCAAGGTGGCTGCTAGACACTTCAGGACATGGTTGTGCCGCCAGGTATAGCGGCCTTGTGACAAGCTTGTCTTGCATCCAACCAGAATGTGTTTGAGGTTTGCGGGGGATGGACAGAGGGGGCACGTTGGGTCTTCTCCGTACCACTGGTTGAGGTTTGAGGGGGAAGGCAAGACGTCGTACGTTGCACGTAAGATGAAGCTGATGTGAAATGCTTCCATGCTCATCAGCTCCCTCCAAGATAACTTTCTCCTCTCAACTCCCTCCCATCTCATCCACTGCCCTTGCTTGGCTTGTGAAACAGCCTTTGCACACCTCGTTGCCTGCTCGTGCCGTCGCACCTCCTCGACAACCAGCCGTCGCCGCTGAGCTGGAGCTGCTCTATGCCACAATGGTCTGCTCTCTCCTGATCCGAAGCCGCCTCTCCCCTGTTGCACATTGCCAATGATGTCTCTGTGCCTGAGGTCTGACTTCGCCTGGTGAGTGGCTTCAGCTGGGATCCATTTCCTTCCGGTCACCAGGGTAGGAGCTGTTTGGGAAACGCATGGATCACAGGACTCTGTTAGTGTCATTTCCAGCCTAACTTTAGAGCACTTGAACTCTTCAACCATGCTGGAAACAGGAATCTCCAAGATGCCTCTTCCATACAGTCCTATATTAGTAAAGCATCTGGGCAGTCCCAGCCACTTTTTGGCAAATGAGCTGATCACTCTCTCCAGCTTTTCTACCTTTGAGATTGGGACCTCATAGATGGTAAGAGGCCACATCATCCTAGGTAGTAGCCCAAATTGAAGGCACCACAGCTTTAGTCTGCCAGGGAGCATGGTCTTGTCGATACTCTCAAGGCCGTGCATGGTATCTTGCCTAAGCTGGTCTACCTGCTCTGTGTCCTTGAGGGTGGCGTGGTACCAACGTCCAAGACTCTTGACTGGCTTCTCTGACACTGTTGGTATAGGCTCCTTGCCCACATAGAACCGCTGTTCCGACAGCTTTCCCTTGACGACTGAAATGCTCCTGGACTTGCCTGGCTTTATTTCCATCCGAGCCCACTGTATGTTCTCCTGTAGTTTGTTCAGCAGGCGCCTAGCGCAAGCCTTGGTTGTGGTGAGGATGGTCATATCGTCCATATAGGCTCTGATGGGAGGGAGACGAAGACCAGATTTGAGCTTCTGCCCTCCTACTACCCACCGAGATGCGCGAATGATGACCTCCATAGCCATAGTGAATGCTAAAGGTGAGATGGTGCATCCTGCCATTATTCCGATTTCTAAACGTTGCCATGCTGTGGTATACTCATTAGAAGTTAGGCATAGCTGCAGGTCTTGAAAATAGGATTTGACGAGGCGGGTGATTTCTTCTGGGATGCTCAAATACTGGAATGCAGCCCAGATGAGATTGTGAGGAACTGACCCAAAGGCATTTGCAAGATCCAAGAACACAACATGGAGATCTCTTCCATTCTTTTTGGCGGTTTGGATTTGATTCCATATCATGTTTGTGTGCTCTAAGCAACCAGAGAAGCCTGGAATCCCAGCTTTCTGCACCATGGTATCGATGTAGTGGTTCTTTTCCAGGTAGGCTGTTAGTCTGTTAGCCACTACGCTGAAGAAGATTTTACCTTCCACGTTCAGGAGGCTGATTTGGCGGAACTGGCTGATGTCCACAGAGTCCTTTTCCTTCGGGATTAGGATGCCTCCTGCCCTCCTCCATGCCGTTGGAATTTCTTGTTTCTGCCACACTACTTTCATTAGCCTCCATAGACAGCGCAATACCCCTGGTGTGTTCTTATACAGCCGGTATGGGACTCCATTGGGCCCGGGGGAGGATGCAGCTCTTGCCCGACGTACAATTCTCTCCACTTCGCTCCATCTGGGGGGGGTGATGTCCAGCTGATGTTCTGGGGAATGTATCGGTGGCATATCGGGTGGAAGAGTCGTCTCTCCGCCTCGCTGGCTGTCAGTGTGGCTCTGTTTTAGGTAAGTTTCCAGATCTTTCTTTGATGCTTTGAGTTTGCCACTTTTTTCCTTTGTGAAAAGGTTTTTTGCAAACTTGTAGGGGTCTTTGAAGAAGTTTGATCTCGCTTGCTCCTTCATTTTACGCCTCCTCCTCAGATTCTCAGCTCTCCTCAAGGTTGCCAATCGGTTCTTAATTTCTGCCTGAAGCAGGTCAATTCCATCCTTCTCCTCCTCTGGAGCTTTTCTCCATTGTTTTTTCAGCTGCCTTCTTTCCTTGACTAACCGTTCTATCTCCTGCTGTCTTCTGAACTTCGTCGGGGTGGGTGATGGTTTTTTCCTCTTTTCTACCATCCCAAAGCGTTGTGTACCATAGTTGTAAATCAGGTCTCCCATTTTCTCCAGCTTCTTGACTGCAGTTCCCCTCAGTTGTCCCAGGAGGTTACTGATGTCTGTGTCAATCGTCTCCCACTCCTTTTTCTCACAGGATTTTGGCCACTTGACCTGTGTTTTTCGCCCCTGGATCTTATTCTCAGTTGTAGGCTGCGGCAAGTTGGGCTTGAGGGGTACAACTATGCTTGGCTCCTCCTCTTCCTCCCGAACAGGGGGATTGATGTTCTGCAGACTTTGGGTTTGGTCCTGCTGCTGAACTTCACTTGACTTATTCAACCTGCTACGTAGAAAGTAACGGTCAATGCGAGTTCCCTGTTGCGTTGACAGCAAGCACTTTTTCAAGCCTTGGTGTCTTCTCAGGCCTGCATAGGATGTTTCCTTGGTCCAGCCACATCTACAACTCTGGAGCTTAATTCCTGGAGTAGGTGTTGTCTTCTCAGTTGTCTTATTGATCATCATTCTCGTTGTCCGTTTTGTTCCTGGGTCAGTAACCATGTAGTCTGTCGGTGAGTCATCATCCTCCCCCGCTCTCGCTGACTCTGGGGGTGTTTTCTTCCTTGAAATTTTTGTAGCCAGAGATGGGTGGGACCTGTGCACTAATGGTGCCAGGTCCCTCCTACCACAGGGAGCTAACCTGGGGCAGGCCCGTTGGGGTCTTTCCCTCCTGGCAGCTGTCTTTCCAAGCTGTCACCAGGTCTTTCCCTAGTTGCCAGCTGCTCTCTTCACAGCAGTCACTGGGTAGATCCAGATGATCAATTATGATTTAGGACTAGGTGAAACAATCCCCTGTTTAAGACCTGAGGTATAAGTTGTGACGATGCATCCATCGGAGTGGTGACAGGTTTTAGGTCTGAGTGGTAACAACGCATCCATCGGAATGATTTCCTCACTGTGGTAATGGTTTAGTGGGATTAGAATGGGGGTTAAGCTTCATTGGGGTCATCAGGTGGGCACCCCCCTTCTCTGGTGTTTCAATGATAGGCCCACGACACCTCCAGAGGGCTCATCGGCAGCACCTGGCGTCCCAGGTGTGCCCCCCTCTGCTTTAACCCTTACTGGTATTAGGGGCCCAGTTGGAGTCTCCCCTTTTCACCCATATCCATCGGCTTGCTTCTTCTGCTGCACCTGAGAGGGCTTTGATGGTTTGGCGTAGGGTTTGGCCTCGCACCCCCAGTTCCTTAAGCAGCCTGATGGTTGACTTGCCCACGAAGCCTCTGCAGCCAACTTCCACTGGGCAAACCTTGGATTTCCATCCGCGTTGCTCAGCATCAGCTGCCAGTTCGGTGTACTTAAGTCTCTTGCGCTCAAATGCCTCCTCTACAGCATCCTCCCAGGGAACGGTAAGCTCTATTATGTACACGATGTGGAGTGATGGGGACCAGAGCACGAGGTCTGGTCTTAGGTTCGTTGTGGCAATCTCAGAAGGGAAGTAAAGCCTTTGGTTCAAATCTGCCACCAATTTCCAGTCTCGAGCCTTTCCGAGCTGGCCGCTAATCGTTGTTGTATAGCCTTTGGCTGTCTTTACCCCTTCTCGAATGAACTCCCTTGCATATGAGGGATGGAATGATGGAGGAGGCAGAGCATTGTTCTTTAGTCGTCTGCTCTCCAAGGTGGCTGCTAGACACTTCAGGACATGGTTGTGCCGCCAGGTATAGCGGCCTTGTGACAAGCTTGTCTTGCATCCAACCAGAATGTGTTTGAGGTTTGCGGGGGATGGACAGAGGGGGCACGTTGGGTCTTCTCCGTACCACTGGTTGAGGTTTGAGGGGGAAGGCAAGACGTCGTACGTTGCACGTAAGATGAAGCTGATGTGAAATGCTTCCATGCTCATCAGCTCCCTCCAAGATAACTTTCTCCTCTCAACTCCCTCCCATCTCATCCACTGCCCTTGCTTGGCTTGTGAAACAGCCTTTGCACACCTCGTTGCCTGCTCGTGCCGTCGCACCTCCTCGACAACCAGCCGTCGCCGCTGAGCTGGAGCTGCTCTATGCCACAATGGTCTGCTCTCTCCTGATCCGAAGCCGCCTCTCCCCTGTTGCACATTGCCAATGATGTCTCTGTGCCTGAGGTCTGACTTCGCCTGGTGAGTGGCTTCAGCTGGGATCCATTTCCTTCCGGTCACCAGGGTAGGAGCTGTTTGGGAAACGCATGGATCACAGGACTCTGTTAGTGTCATTTCCAGCCTAACTTTAGAGCACTTGAACTCTTCAACCATGCTGGAAACAGGAATCTCCAAGATGCCTCTTCCATACAGTCCTATATTAGTAAAGCATCTGGGCAGTCCCAGCCACTTTTTGGCAAATGAGCTGATCACTCTCTCCAGCTTTTCTACCTTTGAGATTGGGACCTCATAGATGGTAAGAGGCCACATCATCCTAGGTAGTAGCCCAAATTGAAGGCACCACAGCTTTAGTCTGCCAGGGAGCATGGTCTTGTCGATACTCTCAAGGCCGTGCATGGTATCTTGCCTAAGCTGGTCTACCTGCTCTGTGTCCTTGAGGGTGGCGTGGTACCAACGTCCAAGACTCTTGACTGGCTTCTCTGACACTGTTGGTATAGGCTCCTTGCCCACATAGAACCGCTGTTCCGACAGCTTTCCCTTGACGACTGAAATGCTCCTGGACTTGCCTGGCTTTATTTCCATCCGAGCCCACTGTATGTTCTCCTGTAGTTTGTTCAGCAGGCGCCTAGCGCAAGCCTTGGTTGTGGTGAGGATGGTCATATCGTCCATATAGGCTCTGATGGGAGGGAGACGAAGACCAGATTTGAGCTTCTGCCCTCCTACTACCCACCGAGATGCGCGAATGATGACCTCCATAGCCATAGTGAATGCTAAAGGTGAGATGGTGCATCCTGCCATTATTCCGATTTCTAAACGTTGCCATGCTGTGGTATACTCATTAGAAGTTAGGCATAGCTGCAGGTCTTGAAAATAGGATTTGACGAGGCGGGTGATTTCTTCTGGGATGCTGAAATACTGGAATGCAGCCCAGAGGAGATTGTGAGGAACTGACCCAAAGGCATTTGCAAGATCCAAGAACACAACATGGAGATCTCTTCCATTCTTTTTGGCGGTTTGGATTTGATTCCATATCATGTTTGTGTGCTCTAAGCAACCAGAGAAGCCTGGAATCCCAGCTTTCTGCACCATGGTATCGATGTAGTGGTTCTTTTCCAGGTAGGCTGTTAGTCTGTTAGCCACTACGCTGAAGAAGATTTTACCTTCAACGTTCAGGAGGCTGATTTGGCGGAACTGGCTGATGTCCACAGAGTCCTTTTCCTTCGGGATTAGGATGCCTCCTGCCCTCCTCCATGCCTTTGGAATTTCTTGTTTCTGCCACACTACTTTCATTAGCCTCCATAGACAGCGCAATACCCCTGGTGTGTTCTTATACAGCCGGTATGGGACTCCATTGGGCCCGGGGGAGGATGCAGCTCTTGCCCGACGTACAATTCTCTCCACTTCGCTCCATCTGGGGGGGGTGATGTCCAGCTGATGTTCTGGGGAATGTATCGGTGGCATATCGGGTGGAAGAGTCGTCTCTCCGCCTCGCTGGCTGTCAGTGTGGCTCTGTTTTAGGTAAGTTTCCAGATCTTTCTTTGATGCTTTGAGTTTGCCACTTTTTTCCTTTGTGAAAAGGTTTTTTGCAAACTTGTAGGGGTCTTTGAAGAAGTTTGATCTCGCTTGCTGATGTAATGTAACAAAGCCTCTTTTACTGAAATCTGGAAGTTTGATACTTGCTCCTGAACCACTGATTCAAAACAAAAGATTCGTAAAGGTTTTAAAGCTTCATGAAACAGTGTTTCGAAATCGCCCATCACTACCTGTCAAGTCACCTTTATTCATTATTTTATCTGTTCAGTGTTGACTCAGTTCTGTTGTAAGGATCATCAATTATTAAATTAGTTAATTTCATATATAAAGTAGTTCTGCAGAAAACAGTGACGTCATCGCCCAGCTCAGTTCAGTTCTCATCCAATAGTACCAGTGCAGTCAATAATAATGTTGAATATTTAGCAAGCCAGAACCCAAACTCTATCAGGTGACCGAATGGAGAAGAAACCTTTGGAGAATAATGCTCAGTCAGGGGGCAGTTCTCCTCTGGCAAATGAATGAACACGGTGTGATTATGATTCAGGCTGCATCACAAGACAGAAATCAAATTGTGGATCGATAGCATATATTTCATCCAGTTCCTTTTTTTCGAAGATCAGATTCATCACGCTAGTATGGAGCCGGAGCTGGTCATAGGTCTTGTGCAGAGGACTTGTCTGGTTCTTGTGGTCTTTGCTGAGGATCTGTGTCGATGGCTGTCAAGGCCTGCACAGGGGATTGTCTAGTTGACAGGATCTCTGTTGACATTCAGGGCTGAACTGTGGTTGTGTCTAGGTACAGATCTGGATATGGCTGACTACGGTAACCTCGGGATAACCAGAGAGACTAATATTTAAATAGATGCAATTCTGGATGTAACAAGTACATCAGGTGTTATGGGAAGTGTTTTCGGTTGACCTTATTTATGCAGCCTAAAACAATCCTTTAATGGATGTGAATTATAGAAATGTGATGGTGTTATCTGTATGCCAGGTTGAAGAGATGTGTTTTAGTCTATATTTAAACTGACAGGGTGTGTCTGCTTCCCACACTTGGCTAGGAAGACTGTTTGGGTGCAAATTAGGAAAAAGATCTACTGCCTGCAGATGATTTTGATTTTCTAGGTATTATCAACTGGCCAAAATTTTGAGATTGCAATACATGTGAAGGACTATGATGTGTTAAGAGCTCGCTCAAGTAATGAGGCGCTAAACCATTTAATGCCTTTTAAGTAATTAGCAAGATTTTAAAATTCATGCAATGTTGACAGAAACAGGCTAATATGCTCATATACTTCCTGGTTCTAGTAAGAACTATCTATTTTGGACCAGCTGGAGTTGTGTCAGACTTAATTCGATAGAAGGTTAATGGTCGTAAAAAATATTCAACACTTGTTTTGTTTGACCACCATTGAAAATGAATGGAAATATAAAAATACAGAGAATGTTTTGTGTGTACAATCTACAAATCATCATACTGCAATGAAGGGGTGACACTCTTAAGATCAATATATGTTGTGACTGTAACACAATAGCAAGTTTTTGCAAATCCGGGAAATAAAATCAATATTTCAGCCCCAATGCAATAAAAACAAGGACATCAAGGAATACACACTATTACACACAAATTAACTAGTGTGTTTTTATTTTCTTACTTCCACCAGATGGATTTATGGATGGATTTTAAAGGTATTGTTTAACATGAAATACAAATTAAATTGAAAAGTAATTAAACATTTTTTGAAAAATTAGTACCATGAAATGATCTCAAAATACAAAAGAAAAAATAATATTGAACAAAATTAAAGGCACAATATGGAACTTTTCGGCTTTCAAAATACCAAAAATAACTGTATATATGTTATATATTTCTTTTAGTTGTGTACTAACATTATCCCAAAAGTTCCCACCAACTTTCAAATCCGGAGAAATTTATATTTTAATTTGAAGACACGGGCCGTGTCCTTATTTCCGTTTCGTCGCCCGTCTATGACGTCATATAACCTTTGACGTCTATGACGTCATTAAACCTCTAGTTTCTCTAACTTCGTGCGGATCCCGGCGAAAAACCGCCAAACGCAAATGTAAACACCGGACGCACGTCACTAAAATAAAAGAAGACGATAAAGAATCAATAGTTGGATATCAATAATGGACCATGATTATGCTTTGCCTGCACGTTCTGCTGCTGGAGGCAGATCCGTGAAGCGGAAACGCACGGGTGACAGAAATGACCCGAGAAGGGTTTGGGACAGGAGAAGAGACATGACTCGCGTTAACATTGGAGTTGCATTTCCATGAGCTTCGTAACAAACTGGATCTACAGAGAGATGCCGATCTCGCTTGCATTCTAATAAACAACTAAGCACCCATTCAGCTAACTATATCTATCCGTAACTTATATGTTGTGAAACGATGATGGCATGTGTAAAACGCAGACGGACTAGCTCTCATGTACAGTATAATGTAAATTCACATTTGTTGTAGATATAACTTAGCTGCAGAAAGTAGCTTCATATGTAGTTCACCATCTTTTTCAATATCATAGTATAAACGTAATTATAATTATTAACGAAAGGTGACCGTGTTTTTTAACATCTATTAATACTAGCTAGATGGAATATTGATTCAATAGCCCTGATAATTCATATATCTCTCCGTTCGAAGAGACGTGATTTTAAAAACACTAAGTTAGAATGAGTGAGGAATGTGGGGAGCGACAGAGCGCCCGTGTTCATTACAATGGCATTACATAGTTAATAGCCGTAACTAAACGTAACAAGAATAGAGATATAATATAAATAACAACACATTACCTCGTCAGTGAACATGTTATCTGCTGGAGATGCTAGATGGCTGGGGAATGACAGATCGCGCGTGTCCCAATGAACATCGTATAGCTGGTTCGCGCGCGGCACTCCCTCTCTCTCTCTCGACAACGACAACAACTCCCATGAGCACACGCTCTTTCACGACGTCATCAGAATATGTCTTTTGCTATTATTTTGATTGAGTGACCCCTGGTGGCCAAAAGTTACATACTGTACGTTTAATTTACATTGATTTTACTGAAAATGAAAAAAGTTGCATTTCAGGTGATCAGTCACTTTTGACGAACAACAGAGCATTACAATAATCTAGCCTTGAGATTGTGAACACATGAACTAACTTTTCTGCATGTGTCATTGAGAGAATATGTCGTGATTTAGATATATTTTATGATGGAAAAATGCGGTTTTACAGATGCTAAAAATTTGGCTTTATTTATGTATTTATTTAAAAGGGACAACGCATATTAATGAACATCCTAGCTTTTCAGCAATGTAAATATGCCAGAATTAGCCCCAGGGCTACTTTACATCTGCAGTCCCCCGTCAGGTCATCACAATATCAAATAACAAGGCTAAAATTTAAATTTAAGTAAGATGCTACAAAGTTTAAAGACACCTTTATATTCAAATAACATATTACAAGAGACACCACTGTTTTCAGACAGGTTACACATACAATAAAGTGCTATTCTATGTACTTTAAGTACATTGCAATTATGTTAAAATACTAAAAATTACAATAAAGTGCTTGATCTGGTTTGGTATACATACAAATACTTAAACAATACTACAGTGATCTTATCCATATACCTCGATTTGCAAAAAAAAAAAAAAAAAGATTGTAGTTTATGGTCACAATTTTGATGTGTCTTGAACCATTGTTTAAGTTGGTTCTTAAAACTGGGATAAGTCGGACATTCTCTAATAACAACCGGTAATTTGTTCCAAATCTCTGACCCCTTAATTGACAACACATATTGTCCAAATGTTGCACGCCTGTAAGGCACCACACAATCACCCCTGATGGAAGCCCTGGTAACACTTCTTCCCTCTCCCTGTTTTTTTAATGTAATGTATTCACTCAGTGGGGGTGGGGCAAGTCCGTGCATGATCTTATATACAGCACAGGCATATTTTAGCTTTAGAAAATTTTCAAAACTTACTAAGTTATATTTCTGTAATATTGAACAGTGGTGATGTGAAAGCGGCTCGTTTGGAAAGTGACTCAATTGGTTTAAGCGTTGTGGCATTTGTGAGTGACCAATTTATAAAACAATATTCAATGTGAGAAAAAATCATAGAATGAAGAAACATTCTGGCTGTTTTACATGAAAAGTGATGGTCTGATATATTTGAAGTTTGCAAGATTAAATTGAACAGTTTTTGAAAGACAATTGACATGATTTTTAAAGGACAGTGTAGGATCTAATACAACACCAAGATATTTAAATTCATTTACTATCTGTATGTCTTCTTGTTTTAAAAATATATTTGAACGTGTCATTTCAATCTGCCGCTTAGAAAACATTAAACAAACAGTTTTTTTAGGATTCAATAGTAGACATAATTTTGTAAGCCACTCCTGTACACGAGTCAGTGCAGATGTAAGTGACTGAGAGGCGTCTTGAGCAGTTTTGGCATGTGTAAAAATTACTGCATCGTCTGCATACATTAAAATGTTGATGTTTTGACACACTGTAGGCAGGTCGATAATGTATAAGGAAAATAAAATTGGTGCAAGTACAGAGCCTTGAGGGACTCCTACTGAACATTCAAGGTGAGGAGATTTAATAGGTGACTGTTACACTCAATTTAGGAAAACTAAATTTGGACAATCAGCTTTTTCATTTGCAGTGGTTGAAAAGTGGAACTTAATCCCACATTACATTAGAGATTGTGCAAGCCTTAGCAGTTTTAAAATGGCCGTAAAGACTTGGCTGAAGGCGAATCAAATATGTGATCATTGACCCTTTTATATTGTGTATTTGTATTCTGGTTTTTATGTGAGTACTGTGTGTTTGTTTTTTTTTTTTTTTACTTTTCCTTGCCCAGGGACCACAGATGTAAATTAGCCGTATAGCTAACTCTGGTACAGGGCTTGAACTGTGCATGGTCCCTGACAAATAAACTAATAAACTAAACTAAACTAAACTAATATTGTTAACAGAGACACAGTGCGTTCTGTTGGTTAAGTAGGAATTCATCCAGCTGATGGCTTGTTTGGAAAAATTGAAGTTTGTTAATCTAGACAAGTGTCACGTTTTGATGTGTTCTGTTAATGTTTTGAGATCTTGTTTCCCCCTGTCTTTGTGGTTTTTGGTTTAGTCCTGTTAAGTTTTCCCGCTCCTCGTTTGTGTTCAGTCTCATCACCTGTGTTCAGTTAATTATCCAATCATTTCAAGTGTATTTAAGCCCTGTGTTTTCTCCCAGTGTTTGTCGATCGTCGTCCATGTGTGGTTGTGTGTAACCCCTGAAGCCCTGGAGTTTCTTTCTTGTTTCATTTTGGAGAGTTTCAGTTTGTTATTAAAACTCTAATATTGAAGCTTCTGTGTCCTCGTCTTCGGTCACCTGCACAGCAACCCTGACAGAACGATCGACCATAACAAAAGAAAAAATGGAGAGCTGGAAGCAGGCCTTCGTAGGAACCCGGATGGCCATATTTCGTGGGACCCGTGGAGGTCGTAGTAGGGGATGTGACCGAGTTCTGGTGGTCCCGAGTCCAGTATGGCCTGAGCCCATTGCATGCACGCCAGAGCCTGACCCGTTTGACGACCTTCCAGAGCTTCTTCCCCCAGAGACCGCCGTCCAGCCAGAGACCGCCGTCCAGCCAGAGACTTTTTCCCCGCTGGTCCCGTCCAGCCCTGCCGAGCCCTCACCGCTGGTCCCGTCCAGCCCTGCCGAGCCCTCACCGCTGGTCCCGTCCAGCCCTGCCGAGCCCTCACCGCTGGCCCCGTCCAGTTCCGAGTCCCCCGATGTGCTGGCCCCGTCCAGTTCCGAGTCCCCCGATGTGCTGGCCCCGTCCAGTTCCGAGTCCCCCGATGTGCTGGCCCCGTCCAGTTCCGAGTCCCCCGATGTGCTGGCCCCGTCCAGTTCCGAGTCCCCCGATGTGCTGGCCCCGTCCAGTTCCGAGTCCCCCGATGTGCTGGCCCCGTCCAGTTTCCGAGTCCCATGATGTGCTGGTCCCGTCCAGCCCCGAGTTTCCTGATATGCTGGTCCCGTCCAGCCCCGAGTTTCCTGATATGCTGGTCCCGTCCAGCCCAGATTTTCCTGATATGCTGGTCCCATCCAGCACGGAGCCCGTTGACCCAGAGCCAGAGCCCGTTGACCCAACGCCAGAGCCAGAGCCCGTTGACCCAGAGCCAGAGCCCGTTGACCCAGAGCCAGAGCCCGTTGACCCAGAGCCAGAACCCGTTGACCCAGAGCCAGAGCCCGTTGACTCAGAGCCAGAGCCCGTTGACCCAGTGCCAGAGCCAGAGCCCGTTGACCCAGCGCCAGAGCCAGAGCCCGTTGACCCAGAGCCAGCGCCAGAGCCCGTTGACCCTGACCCAGAGCCCGTTGACCCAGAACCAGAGCCCGTTGACCCAGAGCCGGAGCCAGAGCCCGTTGACCCAGAGCCAGAGCCCGTTGACCCAGCGCCAGAGCCAGAGCCCGTTGACCCAGCGCCAGACCCAGAGCCCGTTGACCCAGAACCCGTTGACCCAGCGCCCGTTGATGTCAAGTCAGTTCCCGATCATGAGCCTGTCCTCCCCAAGAAAATTTTGGGGGGGCGCCATACGCCTTCGCCGTGGCCGGCCAAAGATCCACGGAGACCCGAAAAGATAACACCGCCATGGCCACCTGAAGGGTCTATACCGCCATGGCCACCTGAAGGGTCTTCACCGCCGTGGCCACCTGAAGGGTCCTCACCGCCATGGCCACCTGAAGGGTCCTCACCGCCATGGCCACCCGAAGGGTCCTCACCGCCATGGCCACCTGAAGGGTCTTCACCACCACGGCCACCCGAAGGGTCCTCACCGCCGTGGCCACCTGAAGAGCCTGCACCGCCATGGCCACCCGAGGGTCCCACAGCACCGCCCTGGACGCCCGAGGGTCCCACAGCACCGCCCTGGACGCCCGAGGGTCCCACAGCTCCGCCCCGGACGCCCGAGGGTCCCACAGCTCCGCCCTGGACGCCCGAGGGTCCCACAGCTCCACCATGGCCACGCCCACAGCCTGCTCCACCGTGGCCACGCCCACAGCCTGCTCCGCCTTGGCCACGCCCACAGCCTGCACCGTCGTGGCCACGCCCACAGCCTGCTCCGCCTTGGCTACGCCCACAGCCTGCTCCGCCTTGGCTACGCCCACAGCCTGCACCGTCGTGGCCACGCCCACAGCCTGCTCCACCGTGGCCACGCCCACAGCCTGCTCCGCCTTGGCCACGCCCACAGCCTGCACCGTCGTGGCCACGCCCACAGCCTGCACCGTCGTGGCCACGCCCACAGCCTGCACCGCCGTGGCCACGCCCACAGCCTGCTCCGCCCTGGAGGCTTCCTGGACCTACACCATGCCCTCGTCAGCCTCCAGGGCGCCCACCCTCCCACCCCTTTGGATGTTATACGGCGCGAGGACGCGCCTTCGGGGAGGGGGGAGGTACTGTCACGTTTTGATGTGTTCTGTTAATGTTTTGAGATCTTGTTTCCCCCTGTCTTTGTGGTTTTTGGTTTAGTCCTGTTAAGTTTTCCCGCTCCTCGTTTGTGTTCAGTCTCATCACCTGTGTTCAGTTAATTATCCAATCATTTCAAGTGTATTTAAGCCCTGTGTTTTCTCCCAGTGTTTGTCGATCGTCGTCCATGTGTGGTTGTGTGTAACCCCTGAAGCCCTGGAGTTTCTTTCTTGTTTCATTTTGGAGAGTTTCAGTTTGTTATTAAAACTCTAATATTGAAGCTTCTGTGTCCTCGTCTTCGGTCACCTGCACAGCAACCCTGACAACAAGAGCATTTGATGATTGACGGTATCAAATGCCCTTTTCAAATCCAAAAAAACAGCACCAACAACAGAATGAGTGTCTAATGTGTGTTTGACCTTTTCAATAAATACAGTAACAGCTGATGGGCACGGAAGCCAAATTGCATGGGATGCAGAGGAGAGCCACAAATATTTAAGTGCTTTACTATCCATTTTTCAATAATTTTGGATAGAACAGGCAAAATACTGATTGGTCTAATTATTGATGTCTGATCTGCTCCTGATTTAAATAATTGGTGTAATTGTGGCCATCTTCCAATCTGGTGGAACAACAGAGTGTTTAATAGATAGATTAATCATATGTGTAATAAGGCATACTAAAGACTCTTTGTGCAATTTAATGAAATTTGTGTCCAATCCAAACTCATCCTTAGCTTTGGAACTATTTAATTCATCAATGATGGAAGCCACATCTGGTTCTGTAATTTCTTCTATCCTAAATATAGGCTGCGCGTAATTAATAGGAGAAGAAACACTTTCAAATGGGTTAAATAATTGAGATATTTCCTGAACAGAGTTCTTAAAAAACAAGTTTAACTAAGATGCTAGGATGAGTGGATCTTTCACCAATACATTATTAATTTTAAGTTCAGTTAATTTGTCTTGTTTATGATGTTTACCAGTTAGTTTATTAATACTTGGCCAGATTTTTTTCACATTCCCTTTTGCACTATCAATAATATTCATAAAAAAATTCTTTTGGCCTTCCGCATTGTATGTATAACTTTATTTCTAGCTGATGTAAATAGTTGTCTATCTTAGGTGAGGCCAGTTTTAATCGCCCTTTTAAGTAATTGATCACTTTCCTTCATTCGCAACCTACAATCATTATTAAACCATGGTATATCATTGTCATTTGATATTCTGTTCCTCACCTTTCTAATAAATAATGCCATAACCATTTTAATCTTACTATGGAAAATGACACTATTATCTATAACATTTTCACTTGAGACAAAAGCGGCCCAATCCTGCTCATTTAGGGCTATTTCCAGATTTGAATGTTGACTTTTGGGGATAATGTCATGATACAAAGAATTCTTTAAAATATTGGAGTTACGAGATCGTGCTTTGATTAATTTTCGTGAAAAGAATATCCCATTATGATCAGACAGACCAGTTAAAAGATTGTAGGTTTTAGTAATTCTTTCAGGTCTGTTTGTAAAAATTAGGTCTATTCTTGTTTTGGAACGATTAGTTACTCGGGTTGGCGTTTTAATTAATTGTTCTAAATTAAAATAATCACTTATCTGTGTGAGGTTTTTTCTTTCTTTCTTATTATCCCAGTTAATATTAAAATCACCTATTAAGATTAACACTTTTTTCACATTCGTAAGATTAATAAGGGTTTTAAGATTGCTATAAAAATCTATTTTAGCTGATGGTGTACGATACATACATATAACTGTGAATGTCATTTCTGTAGAAAGTATAATGTCTACTCCCACACACTCAAGGTTGATGTCACCAGACCATTCAATCTTACTGCATTTAAGGGTATCTTTAAGATATAATATAACCCCCCCTCCCTTCCCCTGACCCCTATCCTTTCTAAAACATTGTAGCCAGGTATTGTTATTCAAATAAAAGATTCAAGCTGATATCCCCGGCTGGGAATAGGGACCAGCCAAGAGTGAGGAGTCAGGGTGGCGAAGAGATGCAGGGAACTGTTGAGGTAACCTAGGTGAGTCGGCTGTGTATATATAGCCTATATATCTTGAGCTAATTAGATAGACCATTTATACGTGCTCCTCCCAATCTTTGTTTATAAAACATTAAATCACTGACAGAGACCCCTCTCCATCAGCCAATCACTGTTTGCATAGAGGTCAACCTTTCTCTTACTTCTCTTTATTCCTTAGTAAAAGTTGGCCTCATCAGTTTTGTGAATAAGTTCTTATCTAAGAACTTTCACTACTGTTTAGGAGAACTCTTAGTGGAAAGATCAAATGTTTTATGAATACGGGTCCTAGGTTTTCTCTTTTATCTATCTCCCTAGAACTCTTTTCCTCTTCGGATAGATAATCATTAGTATAGATCTTAACAAATGCTTTGGTTAGTACTTAGTACTTAAAGCAATTTTTCCTTCATATTTAAAGGTGCTCTAAGCGATGTCACATGTTTTTTAGGCCAAAACATTTTTTGTCACATACAGCAAACATCTCCTCACTATCCGCTAGCTGCCTGTCCCCTGAACACACTGTAAAAAGACGCGGTCTCTGCAGACACCCCAGGCTCCACAAACGGCAACAAAAACAAACTGGGTTAACCTGCACCACGAAACACAACTGTCATAGATTGCTCATCGACGCCTCTCCCTAGTCATCACTGTCTCCCGAATACTGAACTACGTTTCCCATCAGTCCTCCTCTCAGTCTGAGTCTCATCCCTAATCACCTACACAGATGCAGCCACTTCTCCCCTCTATAATAACTGCTTGCTCTCATGGCTCCCTGCGAAGAGTTTCAGTGAGCTAGTGCTTGTGTCGTAAAATTGAGAGTTTTGTGAGGAATACTGTGCAGGACTATTGACCGACGGCCTGTATAGGTCCGGAACGATAGTTCTGTGGGGTTCCTTGCGAACTCAGATAGAATGGCAGAGAGGGAGACAGATGATAGTACCAGTATGGAGTGTAGTGAGGAAGAGAGAAATTATGTAGATGAGGGGGGAGGAAAAGGATGGGAAGAGGTGGTAAGACGGAAAGAGAACAGGAAAGCAGGTAGGTTTAAGAGAAAGAAAAATACAGGTAGTTTAAGTGAAACAGAAGATGAGGGAGGAAAAGTGAGGAAAAATCCAAAGGCTGGAGTGATTAATGTAGTGTTAAGATTTGAGGGGGAAGGGGGAGTAAAGAAAATTGATCCATTGAAGTTAACAAAAATCATTCGAGGACAAATGGGGGAAGTAAATCATGCAAAACTATTAGGAGATGGAAACTTATAATAGCTTATAGGATGTCTTGTGGCAAAACTTCTGTTAAACATCATCACTGCGTAAGAGACACTCAGAGTCAAATTAATAAAAAGAAAAGTATTTTATTCTTGCAAGAATAGGCCCAGTCGCCATCACAGCCGTTTCCCTGTGAAGTGAGTGGAAGGAGTTCCCGCACAAGGAAGACATAAGACAGCCTTTATACTCTTTTCAAGGTTCCTCGTCACCCGCTGTACCTTTCACCCACTCAGATAAGGTCCCCACTGCTGTTCAGTTTCTACTTAAGGCAGGCTTGTGCACAATTCAGAATTGAATTAAGAATGACTCCTTAATTCCAATTCAATTCTTGAATTTAAATTGAATTTGAATTGATGTCAAAAACAGGATCTAGAATTACAATTCGAATTTGAATTAAAGGAAGGAGAATTGCAATTCAAAACAAATTCTAAGAAATTCATATAGATATTTTAAGTGAAGTGTTTAACAATGTAACAAACAGTATGTCAGACATGATTGCATAACATATTCTATAAATTATATTAGTTTGAACCACTTGTACAGATTACATAAACATGAAATATTTTCCCACAGCAATGAATGTTAAAAGCTCTAATCACAGAACAAATAATTAAGTTTGATTTATTGTACCGTATATACCCGAATATAAGACAACCCCCCCATTTTCCAGACTTTTTTTGGGGGGAAAGAGACTTTTGTGGAAAAAATCTGGTTTTCAACAGAAAATAATTTTATTTGAAAATTCTAGTGATAATTAAAACATTTTAAACCATTCATTAAATATTTGGATTAATTTGTCACAAAATAAAGTGCACTCTGTTAATGAGTTGAAGAGAGAAATGAGAGAAATGAATGAATGAATGAACGAGTGACAAAAATGAATAACCTTTTCACAAAAATGCAATAATTATGTAGGCCTATCTATGTATGTTTGCAATTGTGGTTAGGGTGGCCTTATGTCCGGATTTCGGCCGGACAGTCCGGATTTGTCCGCGGAATGCATCCAAAACGAGCATATTTCTCTGCTTATGAAGCGCACCGCGGTGCCTGCTCCTACCTTGTGTTGGCGCCCTCTACTGTTTCTCCCTGCTTTCTCCCTTTTCCCCCCGTGATTTTGTCTATATCGCGAATATAAGACGACCCCCCATTTTTCATCCTATTTTTAGGACAAAAACCTCGTCTTATATTCGGGTATATACGGTAATTGTAATTTTGTGGAACATGATAGAACATGACTCCATTTCCCATTTTTATCTTTAGAAAAAAAAAATTAAGTGGACATTTGTTTATATATATATATATATATATATATATATATATATATATATATATATATATATATATATATATATATATGCAGGGAGGAGTGAGTTAACTGTAATGAAATTATGTTATTGAATTACAAAATGAATGTAATTGTATTTAGTTGTATAACTGAGGTAAAATGTGTAATTTAATTAGTTACTAATCAATTTAAAAGGAAATTGCTTTACATTGATAAAGTAATCCAAATAAAGTAATCCAAACCACATTTATAATGGGTAACTAATAACATGCAATTACATTTCCAAAGTAACCTTCCTAACGCTGAATATGTGAGATTCAACACATTCTTTCTGTTGTGTGACTGTGTGGAATTTCTTTGAATTGCCATGAATTTAATTCCACTTCCTGTCATTCAAATTCAACCTCCTGTGGGGCGGAGTCAATTCAATTCAAATTCCAATTCATGAATTGAATGGAGGCCAATTCTGAAATTCTGAATTTTGCACAAGCCTGACTTAAGGACACAAACTGGTACTGAAATAAACTAGCCAAATCTGACCATCCCTAAATCAAGAGGTCCTGTCCCATATGTTCCTGAAACGTCACGCACAAGCACGTACACACATATACTTTTACACATTGAATAGGTTCTCTCTCTTATGATATCTGTTAGGAATAAATGACTATTAAAATTTCTACAACAGATGTAGTGAAGAACAAGTGGTGAAAGCAAAGATGACTATGGTTGGAAAAATGAAAGTATCTAAGGTTGTAAAAGTCGGTGAACAGAGAAATAATGGTAGTAAGGGGATGATATCTGGAGTTCCTCTAAATGTCAGTATGAGGGAGCTAATAGGGAACTTGAAAGTGAGGGAGGGATCCGTTAAGAGTGTGATAAGAATGACAAGAGGAATAGAGAAAATTGAGACTGAAACTGTTTTGGTAGAGTTTGGAGGAAAGGAGATACCAAAGTAGGTTTACTGCGGTTTTGTGAGATATAATGTAAGGAAAGAGGAAATGTGCTAGGTGTGGGGGGATCATGAATATGGAAAGTGTGGAGAAGAAGTGAATCCCAAGTGTAGTAACTGTGGAGGTAATCACAGGGTTGCATATTGGGGGTGTGAGGTGTTGAAGAAAGAAGTGAAGGTACAACAAATTCGAGTAAGGGAAAAAGTATCGTATGCGGAGGCAGTTAAGATGGCAGGAGAGAATGAGAAGCATAAGGAGGGAGGATGTAAAGTAGGGTGACCAACTGTCCTGTTTTCCCAGGACATGTCCAAATTTCTATCCATACAGAGGAGGCATAATCTACTTTAAATGTATTGAAATTAATAAGGTTTCTTTGAGTAAACTTCGAGTATCATTTGAGTAGGCTGTTAGATACTGTTGAGTATCTGTTTGCCGGGCCGAGTGTCCTGTTTTTTCAGGACAAAATATGGTCACCCTAATGTAAAGAGCAAGTGGAGGGGAGAAAACAGCAAGATAAGAAGGAGACATGGGTAGAAAAGAAGAAGATGGTGACATTTATTGCAGGAGTGATAAATGCAACATATGAGATTAAATCTAAATGTAGGGAAGCCAACCAGTTGGAGTGGAAAAGGGAAATGATGTGCTGAACAAAAAGTTGATGCAAAATCCAAAATGGTGTTTTATTGGAAGGTGCTAAAATATTTACAGTGCAGGAGAAAACAAAAATAAATAAAAAAAACTGTACAAAAAAGAAAAGAAAAGTGCAACAATGTGCTAATTTTGGCTAAACCAAATGGCCCAATGTTCACAACACTGTTCAGTGTTTGATTTCTCTGAGTTCACAATCAGAACTGAAATCCTTCTTCTTCTTCGGTAGATTTTATTTGGCAGCTTGCAATCTTTTTGCATTACCGCCATCTACTGGACTGAGGTGTGATCACATTGGGATGTCATAAAAATACCTTTACCATCCTATAGGATCAAAGCCCAAGTTTCAGCTGGCGCTGCGTGTTCAGCTCCTCCAGCTTCCACCCTGAGCTCCTCAACCTCCAGGAAGGGGGGGGGGGGGGATTGGGGGATTGGGGGGGATTGGGGGGGGGGGGGACACTAATTAATTAATAGAAACACTAATTCTACTTGGTAGTTGGGTCTCTTTAAGGAAAGTTATAACCGCCTTAACTGTGGACTGTGTGCTAGTTATACTCAATAAATACATTTTCCATTGTTAAGTCTTTCTTTACCGCTCTCTTCATTTTTTCCCTTTCTCTGGTGTATTGTATACAATCTAAAATTATGTGTTTTACATTTTCTATTACACCACAATTTGTGCATACTCCAGTCTGATGTTTCCCTATAATATGTAATCCACTATTTAAACTTGTATGTCCCATCCTCAGTCTAGTAAACCATGTGTCCTCCTGCCTTTCCAAACCACTGATTTTACTAGCTGTAACCTCTTTGTGTATGTTATATAAATGTCTGCCTTTTCCCTCCTTATCCTATCTCTCCTGCCACATTCTGTTAATTTTATCCATAATAATACTTTTAATTTCTGTCCTACTTAATTTAATATCCAGTTCAACCCGTTCTGATGTAACAGCTTCCTATGCCATCATGTCTGCCTTCTCATTCCCCTCCATTCCCCTATGTGCAGGAACCCATATAAATCCTACACTTATGCTTTGTTGGTTTATTTGAAAAATAAGTTGATTAATTTCATCTAGTAGATCCGGTCTACATGTAGACTTTCCACTCTGAATGCATACTATTGATGACATTGAATCTGAACAGATGATCACCTTATTTGGTTTAACTTCTTCCACCCATTGTAACGCCAGAATTATTGCTACCATTTCTGCTGTAAAAATGGACAGATGGTCTGTTGTCCTTTTTTTACTATTAACATTATATTTTAAAATGTGGACAAACCCCTGTTTTCCCATTCTGATTTTTTGATGCGTCTGTAAAAATCTGAACTGCGTCAACTGAAATCCTTCTTTTCGTTTTATGGCCGTTCACTCCTTTGGAGTATTACCGCAACCTACTGAATACTTTGCGCACATGAGTAATGGATCTGATTTTTGTTAAAAATAAATAGATAATAAAAATAAAAAAACCTTTACCATCCCAGAGTATCAGAGCCCGAGCTTCAGCTGAACCTGCATGTTCAGCTCCTCCAGCTTCCACACTGAGCTCCTCAATCTCCAGGATGATCTGAGCTTGAACTGAAATCCTTCTTCTTCTTTGTTACGTTTAATGGCGGGTGGCAACCAGCGTTAAGGTGCATTACTGCCACCTACTATGTTGGAGTGTGAGCCAGAGCTTTCCTTCCCTTAAAGAAACAAAATAAATAACAGGAATAATAGTAATAATACTAACAATATTTCCTGCCCCTAAATTCTATTTATCAATCCAGTTTCTCTCAAATAACAGAATAACTTCCCTACTTCCATATCTAAAACATTTTTTAAACTTAATTCAAACTTTCTACTTTCCCACCTTAATACTTCCCGCTCTCGAGAGAATTTTTGACAGTGAAGAATTACATGCTCAACTGACTCCTCTATTTGGGAATGTTCACACACTCCTGAAGGGTGTTTATTTATTAAGTGCAAAGTTTTATTAAGCCTAGTATGTCCTACCCTTAGCCTAGTCAAGATGTTCTCCTCTTTATTGATTCTTCTGGCTATCCGTCCTGTACCCACATCTTGCTGTAATATATAGAGATGACGCCCTGGGTTTCCTGTATCCCAGCTGTTCTGCCACTCCTTAATGATGTTTTGTTTAATTATTCCTTTAGCTTCAGACATGTGGAATGCGCAATACCTCCTCCTGCATCAGAGCCTGTTTTGCTAATGCATCCACATCTTCATTTCCCTTAATCCCTCTGTGTGCTGGAATCCACATAAATGTTACCTGCATGTTCATATTTTTAATTCTGTATAATGTTTCATAGATCTCATTTACTATATCTTGCCTGCTGTTAGATGTAAATGATTGCAGTGACATTAATGCAGAGCATGAGTCTGTACATAAAATAACTTTTTTAATTTGTAATTCTTCTACCTTCTGTAATGCTATTACAATTGCCAACATCTCTACTGTATACACTGATAGATGATCTGAAGTCCTTCTTTTACCAGAAACTTGCAATGTAGGAATACTAAAACCAAAACCTGCTTTCCCTGTATTCGGATCCTTGGATCCATCTTTATATATTTGCACATATGTATGCAAAGTGTTTGATATAGTGTTTGTATTCTATCTTCCACCAGTACTGCAATATTTCCAAATCCTTTTTGACCCTGCATTTTTTCCAGGAAATATAAATCTACTGATACTGGAGGAAACAACCAAGGTGGTGTCACTGATAATGGCACTGTCGGGATATATCCTCCTTGATTTAATGTCATGTCTTCAGCTATTTCCACACATCTCCAGGCAAAGCATTCCCGTTTAGCTCTTTCACACTCCCGACATGGGAGAAGTATCTTAGTTGTAGGATGTCGATCCCCAGAATGCCCTTGTAAATTTACCCAGTAGTGCATCATTAACTGCTTACGTCTAATGTGCAACGGCATTTCCCCCATCTCAACCTGAAGAGCAGCCACGGGAGTTGTTTTCACAGCCCCACAGGATAGTCTTAGAGCTTGAGCTTGTACCACATCCAACTTCTTTAATGATGTTTTTGCTGCCGATCCATAAGCAATGCTCCCGTAATCTAATACAGATCTTATCAATGCTATATACACATTTTTACTAGCAGCCCTACTTGCCCCCTATTCTGACCCTGTTATGCATCTCATCACATTTAGTATCTTTTTACACTTGGTATTTATCCTTCTAATATGTTCATTCCATGTTAACTTATCATCAAACCACATACCCAAAAACCTAAACACTTTTACTTGCTCTATATCTTGTCCATACATTTTAACCTGAGCCTCAACCCCTCTCTTTCTAGAGAAAAATACTGTCTTGGTCTTCCCAATTGCAAACTTAAATCCCCATGCCATTGACCATCTCTCCACCACATTAATTGCCTCTTGTATTTTACCTTTAATATGATTAATGTTCCTTCCCCTTTTCCATAAGGCTCCATCATCAGCAAACAGTGACTGTCCGACATCCCCCTGCACTTGTGAAAAAACATCATTAATCATTATGGAAAAGAGTATAGGGCTAATAACACTGCCCTGAGGAGTACCATTCTCTACCATGTACCTTCTTGAAACAACTGAAATCCTTTCAGCCAGCAAGTCTATTTATAGGCTGAAGCCCCGCCTATAGGGCATACCAACCACAGGTACAAACTAATACGTTTGAAACAATCAATTGAAATAATATATACACCCAACACAACACTTAAACCTTCCAAACAGCTACAGCAACCATTAACAGAGAGAGAGTTTAACAACAAATTATATGGTAAACACAACTGTTTCTAAATTCCCCCTCCTCTGACATCACACCAAAATGGTATCTTCCACAGGAAGTGATGTGGCTGTTGCTTTAAAAATTAGTTTAACCTGGTTTATGGGTTTGGTTGTACAGAGTGTGAACCGGGAAGTTTAACTGCAATAAGGTTTGTGAAAAATATGGGGAAATAAAGGTAATTATCCTATAAATTATTGTGTGTTCTGGCATTCTGTTCTTTTAGAAAAATAATGAAAAACTAAAAAGAGTTGAAAACTATAACAAAACACAGCAGTAACAAACTTTAGACTGAACAAAACAAAAAATCCATAACACCTTCCTGATGTGTACACAGTTGTTAATATTGCCGGCAATGCACAGTATCAGTGAAATGGGTGTATGTTTGTAAGTCCAACCCGGTTAACCTGTGACACTAAAACTGAACGGATTCAGGTCATAGTAAAAGCTGCAGTGCATCATTTGGATATGATAGGATTAAGGTGGGAAGAAGTAAGAGATGAACTTAGTATACAGTCAAGTCAAGAGACAGCATGTTTGGGTTGATGGTTTTAATACTAATTATTTTAATTCTTCAGTGGAACGCGAGAAGCTTGATAGCTAATGGGCAAGATTTCAAACAGTTTATAGTTAGTAGAGGGGAAAAACCTGACATTGTGTGTACACAAGAATCCTGGTTAAATCCAAAATTGGATTTTGTTCTACATGGGTATGTAATTGTGAGGCAAGATAGGATAGAGGGGGTAGGAGGGGGATGTGTCACTTTTATAAAGCAGGGCATTCCTTACAGGATTTTAGGGATAGGAAGAGATCAAGAGTATGTGGTAGTGAAAATATGGGCAAAGAAAGAAGTAACGGTTGTGAATTATTATAACCTGTGTAAGAAACTAGAATTAATTAAGCTGGAAGAGATAGAAGGGCAGGATAGTAGTAATATTGTTTGGTGTGGAGATTTTAATGGACATAACACATTATGGGGTAGTGATAGAACAGATACAAATGGGCAGGTGATAGAAGAGTTACTTGATGAAAAGAATTTAGTATGCTTAAATGATGGAAGTAACACAAGGATAGATGTACATACAGGACAATAATCTGTGCTGGATCTTACTTTGGTATCAAATTCCAGAGCCTCAATATGTGATTGGACAGTGTATAGTGAAGGAACTATAGGGAGTGATCATTATCCAATATGGTGCAAGATAAACATTGAAACATCATGGTCATAGAGAACACAGGGGGAAAATGGATTTTTGAGAAGGCCAATTGGGAGAAATTTCCTGATGTAAGTGATAGATATTTAAGACAGATTCATGAAGGGATGAACATAGAAACAATGGACAGTAAAATAAAGCAAGGTATAATATTGGCTGCAATAGAATCAATTCCTAAAAGCAAAGGCAGAACAAGACAGAAAGTAGTACCATGGTGGGATGATGAATGTAAGGTAGCAGTGAAAAATAGAAATAAGGCATTTAAACTAGTTAAAAGAACTCATAATTTTCAACATTTGATTCAGTACAAGCAAGCACAGGCAGTAGTAAGAAGGACAATAAGACAGGCAAAAAGATTCAAATGGAGGGAGTATTGTGATTCTATTGGAAATACAACTCAGGTTGGGGAAGTGTGGGGCATGAAGATGGGGGGAGACATAAGGGAATGGAGTTATCTAGTTCTGTTTGAGGGAAATAAGACAGCAGTAACAAATAGGGAAAAGGCAGAGTTATTGGCAAAAACGTTTGTTACGATACATAGCTCAAATAATTTGCAGGAAGAAGGTAGAAGAGGTAGAGAGAAAACAAAGTCTGAAAATATGGAGGCTTTGGGTAGGAAAAGTAGTATGGAGGATGGACAGAATGTCCCTTTAGAATAGGAGAGTTAAAAAGGGCACTAGACAAAGCAGGACAGACGGCTCCAGGGAAGGATGAAATATGTTATTGTATGATGAAGCATCTAAGTGTAGAAGGTATGGAAACATTATTGATGTTGTACAACAGAGTGTGGATAGACGGAATTATACCAGGGAGTTGGAAGGAGGCTATAATAATTCCAATAAGGAAGCCAGGAAAAGATGCCAGCAGACCTGGAAGCTATAGACCAATGGCCTTCTGTATCTGTATCTGTATCTGTAAGATAATGGAACGTATGGTGAATGAGAGGTTAATATACTTCTTGGAGAAAAGAGAAATGGTGGTTTCATATCAAAGCGGTTTCAGGAAAGGAAGGAGTACTATAGATTCAGTGATTAGGCTAGAAGATGAAATAAGGAAAGCTCAAATAAATAAAGAGACAATGGTTGCATTATTTTTCGACGTGGAAAAGGCATATGATATGTTATGGAAGGAAGGATTGCTAATTAAACTGAATCGAATGGGTGTTGGAGGGAGAATACTTAATTGGATTATGGACTTTTTAAATGAAAGAACTATTCAGGTAAAGATAGGAGCAGAATTATCAAGTCAATATACGGTAGAGAACGGGACACCTCAGGGGAGTGCAATAAGTCCAACTTTATTTTCCATTATGATAAATGATGTATTTGTAAACATTCCAAATGACATGGGGAGATCATTGTTTGCAGATGACGGAGCATTGAAAAATCATAAAAGAATGCAAGATGGAATTAATCAAGTTGAGAAGTGGGGGACAGAATGGGGATTTAAATTTTCAGTGGAAAAAACAAAAGTTATGTTCTTCACAAGAAAGAAAGTCAGGGAATGGTATTTGAAATTGTATGGGAATACGGTAGAGAGAGTTGAAAGTTTTCGTTTTTTGGGAGTATATTTTGATGTGAGATTAACATGGAGGGAGCATATTAGATATGTAATTGATAAGTGTAAAAAAGTTATAAATGGTGTCTTGCAGAATTGGGGTGGGGGCGGATGTAGCATCACTAAAATACATATATATAGCATTAATAAGATCAAGGTTAGACTATGGAAGTATTGTATATGGGTCAGCAGCCAAATCTATGTTGGCAGATCTGGATGTTATACAAGCTCGGGCTTTAAGAGTGTGTGTAGGAGCGGTTAGAACTTCCCTAGTATGTGCTCTCCAAGTTGAAGCAGGTGAAATGCCATTGTGTTTGAAGGAAGCAGCTAGGGGCTAATTATTGGGTTAATGTAAGAGGGCATGGAGATAGTCATCCAGCAAAAAAGTGCTGCAGACAAGCTGGGAGAAGGAGACAAAACAAAAAACAAGTTTTGGGTGGACAGGGGATCAAATGGCAAAAGATACAGGGGTTTATGATAAAGAGTTTGGCACAAATGTAGTGTGGCCTATTAGACCTATATGGGAATTAGAAATACCATGTGTAGATTTAGAGCTACTCAAGATTAAACGTAATAATAAGAATGCTGATTTAAATAGTGTATATTATAGTTATAAGGAATGTAAGTATAAGGAAAGTATTCAGATTTTCACAGATGGGTCAAAGGACATGCAAACAGAGGCAACAGTGTCTGCAGTTGTTATTCCTAGATATAAGGTGGAAATTAGTAAAAGAACATCGGATTGTCTGAATGTATTTGCAGTTGAAATGCTTGCCATATTGATGGCATTGGAATGGACAGAACAAAGTAGTGATAAAGAAATATTAATAGTGACTCTGTATCAGCTCTAGTAAGCATGAAGACAGGTACAACTAGAAGTCACATGGATCTGCTCTATGAAGTTTTATTTATGATCTCAAGAATAAATAGGCAGGGGAAAAATGTAATATTTATGTGGGTCCCTGCACACTTGGGAATTCAGGGACATGAGAAAGCAGATAAAGTGGCAAAAGCAGCAGTTAAAAAAGGAGATGTTGAAGTCAATATTAAATGATCAAAATCAGAGGGAAAAGGCATAGTGTGGAGAAGTGTAAATCAACAATGGCAACAAAGTTGGGATAATGCAACAAAAGGGAGACATTTATATGAAATTCAAAGAAAAGTAGGTATATCAAGAAGTAGTGGAGCAAAGAGAAAAGAGCAGGTGATAATAAGCAGATTGAGAATTGGGCATACCAATCTTAATAGCACACTTTTTATTATAGGAAAACATCCTACAGGAATGTGTGAACAATGTCAGGAGGCTGAAACAGTAGAACACGTTCTTACAACATGCAGGAAATTTAATCAGGAAAGACAAAAAATGATAATACATTTAAAAAAATATAGGAAAGGTAGATAATACAGTAAAAAGTTTATTGGAGTATGGAGAGAGTGTGGAGGGTAGGAAATGGTTATTTGTTTTTTTGAGGGGGACAGGATTAGATAGACAGATATAGTATGAGTGGAAGTAAAGGGTAGATATAGCCTGAAGATGGCAGTAATGCAACTAATTGGATGCCAGCTGCCGTAAAAATGCAAAAAGAAGAAGGCTCCCTGGGAAATCTTGTATCAGCTACGGCCTACATCTCTGAGCATTCTACATTCCATTGTCATTCCTGGTTTACTGATCCTTGCCTGCTCTTCTGGTCTCCGAGTGTTTGTCTGCTGCCTGCCCCGACCCTGGCCTGGTATCGTTCCTGAGGTTGGATTTACCCTACAGTAGGTTACCAACCAGAATAATACTTTCACCATCGCCGTTCTGCCGCGACGGTAAATTTCGGGGTGTATTTGCTGCCTTTAACCGCTAAGAGGCGCTACAATCACAGACTTTGAAAAGTGTCCATTTATTCTCTCTATTGCGTAATCTGCCGCTGCGCCACGGCTCATTCAGAGCGATTGAAAGCTGGTAGCAGATGAATTCAAGTGAAATGTAGTTAAAATAATTCATCACAATACTTAAATTAAATTGAATAAATAATGAAAACATTTCTATATAAAACATTGCAATAGAAACATATTAGGCTACATCAATGAGGCTTTGCAAGAGCATAAGACGTTGATGTAACATCGTTCAGGCGGTAGTTCTGTGGTTAACGCAACGACACGCAGCTTCAAGAGACCCGCGATCGAATCTCAATATAACATTATGTTGGCCGACAGCATTAATCTTTAACCGTTCTTGATGCTTAAATAGGTAACTGTTTATTTGCGAGTTTATTAGCTGTTTATTTATTTAAAGTCAAGCGTTTTGTTTAATTATCAATGGCACATTAACAACATTGCTACATTCCTGTAGAGCCGCTGCACAGATGACAAAACTGTTGAAGGAAGATTGTTAGCCGATTGCGTCAGAAAATGAAAATGAAGAAGCTCGTCTTTAGTCTGCTAAATTACTGTGTAATGTAAAAAACACTAAAAATACTTAAATTTGGAACCCCATCGAACAATTCAAGGTTTAAATAAAGTGGTGGGACAGTTTAAAAAAAAAAATTAAAACAGGGTTGCATTTAGACTTTATTTCCATGCAAAAAAGAAACACAGAATCTTATTCTTGCTACATTTTAAATGTGTTTTGCCAAAGAAATTGCAGCTACTATACATTCCTGTTTAACTGGCATGCCGGGACGAGGGCAGAGCCCTCAGTCAACTGATGGATTTAACCATTCGCCTGGACAACTTGATGAGCAGCTCGCCAAAGGCTTTATCACCACCTCCACTTCTCCTGCTTCAGTCGGTTTCTTTTTCGTGAAGAAGGACGGCGGACTTCAACCCTCCATTGACTATTGCCTCCTCAACGATATCACGATCAAGTTTCGCTATCCTTTACCCCTGGACCCGGCCGCCCTGGAACAACTCCGCACCGCCATATATTTACTAAGCTGGATCTGCAATGCATACAACCTGATCCGGATTAGAAGAGGTGATGAGTGGAAAACCGTCTTCTCAACAACAACAACAGGGCACTATGAATATCGGATCATGCCGTTTCGGGCTCTCCAACAGTCCATCAGTGTTCCAAGTCTTTGTTAATGAGATTTTCCGCGACATGCTCAACCAGAAGGTCATAGTATACATCGATGACATCCTGATCTTCTCAGACACACTTGAATCACATGTTCGGGATGTGCGAGCTGTACTTCAACGCCTCATCAAGAACCGTCTGTATGCCAAAGTACAGAAATGTGAATTTCATCAAACTCAGATCACCTTTTTGGGGTACATCATCAGTGCAGAGGGAGTTACCATGGATGACAGCAAGGTTCGATCCGTAGTTAACTGGTCACAACCCACCACCGTTAAAGAGCTGCAACGTTTCTTGGGCTTTGCTAATTTTTACAGACGGTTCATCCGAAATTTCAGCATCACCGCTGCTCCACTCACATCCCTCTAACGGGGAGTGGGACATCAATTAAGGTGGTCGCTCGAGAGTTTATCTGCCTAAACCAACTAAAGGTGAAATTCACCATCGCTCCCATCCTTCATCATCCAGATCCCGAGCGGGAATTCTTTGTAGAGGTTGATGCTTCCAGCACGGGCATCGGTGCTATTCTGTCTCAACAGCATGGAGACCCAGCTAAGATGTTTCCCTGTGCTTTTTATTCCCGTAAACTCTCTTCAGCAGAACGAAATTACGACGTGGGCGACACTGGCTGGAGGGAGCTCGTCTGCCTTTCACGGTTCTCACGGATCATCGTAATCTGGAGTACATCAGGTCCGCCAAGCGTTTAAATCCCAGACAAGCCAGATGGTCCCTCTTCTTCTCCAGGTTCGACTTCAAGATAACCTACTGTCCTGGCTCTAAGAATGGTAAAGTGGATGCCCTATCCCACCAGTTCGACAGCTCCACTGTTCCACCAACATCCGAACCCATCCTGCCCTCTTCTCTCATAGTCGCTCCTGTTCAGTGGGACATAATGACTGAAATCTCCTCTGCACTGAGGAGGAATCCGCCGCCTTCCGAGTGTCCTCCCGACCTCACCTTCGTGCCTCAATGCCTCTGCACCAGAGTCTTACAATGGGTACATAACACTCCCAGTGCTGGACATCCCGGAATTGCTGCCATTGTGTGGACATCTCAACATCAACATCAGTTTGACTTCTGGCTATCACCCACAGGCCAATGGACAGGTGGATAGGTTGAATCAGGAGCTCACGCGCTTTCTACGCACCTACTGCCACCAAAACCAGCAGGACTGGAGTCGCTTCCTCGTCTGGGCTGAGTACGCCCAGAATTCCCTGTGCAAACCCTCGACTGGTCTTACGCCTTTCCAGTGTGTGTTAGGTTTCCAGCCTCCGCTATTTCCCTGGTCAGGTGAGCCCACTGATCTCCCCACTGTTGACGCCTGGTTACAGAGGAGCGAGGAGACTTGGAACAACGCTCATGTCCACCTACAGCGAGCCGTGCGCAGAGTCCGAGAACAGGCGGATCGTCACAGGAGAGGGGGTCCCAGGTATGTGCCCGGTCAGTGGGTTTGGCTTTCCACAAAAGATCTACGCCTCCGACTCCACAGTAAGAAACTGAGCCCCAGATTCGTGGGTCCCTTCAAGATTCTCAGACAGATTACTCCGATGTCGTTTTGATTAGCCTTACCATCCTCTTACCGCATCTCCCCTACCTTTCACATGTCTTTGCTTAAACCTGCAGTTGCTCCGAGGAGAGAGGGGAACCAGGAGGAGACCACGGCAAAGAGTTCTCCTCCCATCATCACTGAGGACGAGGGGTCTTACCAGGTGAAGGAGATACTCGATTCCAGACGCAGAGGCAGGGTTTTGCAGTATCTCATTGACTGGGAGGGGTTTGATCCTGAGGAAAGATCCTGGGTAACTTCTCAAGACATTTTGGATCCAGCTCTCACCATCACTTTCCATCAGAACCACCCTGAGAAACCTGCTCCTAGACCCTGTGGGAGACCTCGTCGACGCGCCGGCCCTCGCTTCGGGAGCCGCTCACAGGAGGGGGGCTCTGTCATAGATTGCTCATCGACGCCTCTCCCTAGTCATCAAAGATCACTGTCTCCCGAATACTGAACTACGTTTCCCATCAGTCCTCCTCTCAATCTGAGTCTCATCCCTAATCACCTACACAGGTGCAGCAACTTCTCCCCTCTATAATAACTGCTTGCTCTCATGGCTCCCTGCGAAGTCTTGTATCAGCTACGGCCTACATCTCGGAGCATTCTACATTCCATTGTCATTCCTGGTTTACTGATCCTTGCCTGCTATTCTGGTCTCCGAGTGTTTGTCTGCTGCCTGCCCCGACCCTGGCCTGGTATCGTTCCTGAGTTTGGATTTACCCTACATTCCTGTTTATCTCTCTCTCTCTGTGTATAAATAAAGTTACTGCGAATGGATCTGCACGACTCTGACTCTTCGTTACAACAACAAACTGTTCCAGCCAATAACTGACAAGAAGGATTTGGGGGGGGGGGGGGGGGGTCTAGCTAGCCTCTGTTTTGTTTGACAATACTTTAAACGTCAACAAGAAGTGACGTCACCCGACATCGCTTAGATCATCTTTATGCTGCGTTCACACCGGACGCGAATAGCGCGTCAAATTTGCGCCTACCACGTTTAGTTATACACTTGACCACTTTGAATCCATTCGCACGTCAAGAGCGAAATTGACGCGTGCTTATAAACAAAAGTTTGAAGCGAAATTTACGTGTGTGACGCGCATCAGAATCGAACCCGTTGGCGGCCATCTTTTTTATGTTGATCGAGCCGAGTCACCGCTCTGTATTTACTCTGAATACAGCATATATTCTGAATACGAGAGCAGAACGGCGGCGTAGGGGTAATCGTCGCCGTATTTGTGTCCACCCGACCATTCGAAGGCGAACCCAGTGTGGTGAGTTTCACCATTTGCTCGCTCCAGGAGCTGCGCCTGTATGACGGCCTCTGTCAGCGGTACTTCCGCCTGTCCCGCGCCCAGCTTGATGACCTGTTGTCCCGCATCGGAGCGAGGATCACCCTCGCCCTCATCCACCTAATCTGTCATTTATTTTTGTTTTGATGATAAATGAAGCCAGCCTCCAAAAGTGATTAATCTGTCCTGTGATTTTTTCTCTCTCTCACACACTGTCCAGACACAAACTTATATGTTGGTTGTCTTTACATTATAATAATATTTCATATAATCTAGATATGGAATAAATAGCATTCAATACAAAATGAATATGTCTCATATATTGAAATCAAGTTTCTATGTGATAAAATATTTGCTTTGTTGTGCATTAGAACCACAGTCATATTACAAAGTAATTTATTGAAGCATCCAGATACTTCACCACGTGACAGCAGCAAGCAGCTAGGCTCCTGAGTGGTTAACACGGCGCGAATTGACGCAGAAGTTCAGATTTTTCAAATCGGGCGGCAGACACGAATTCGCGTCAAACGTGTGAATGCACAAATAGCACTTAACTAAATCATTCGCGCGTAACGCGCTTAACACGGCAGACGCTTAAGGCTAATTTATACTTCTGTACGCCATAGTGTATGGCGTAAGGCCTCATTATGCTTCTGCGTCAACTGCACGGCGTAGCTACGTCGTCACTCCTACGGCGTCGTTGCCGTTTTATGGTTCTGCGTCAGGTTGCGTTGCGGTGCATCTGATCAATCACAGCCCTTGCGGTCTGCGTCGTCTCGACGCGTAGTTACAATTCTTTGGAGGTGCACGTCGAGCTACGGCGTAGGGGTCGGAGAGGGGTTCGCGGCGACGCAGAGGAGTCTGATACGCCGTCGATTCGACGCAGAAGCATAAAACAGGCTGTAGGCTACGCCGTCGTGAGCATTTATACTTCTGCGTTTAGGTCTGCGTTGCTCTGCAGTACAGCGCCGAAACGCCAGTTGGCGGCGGAGGGTTTTAATGTTCCACTTTTAGATTCCTCGCGACTGTTTTTAGTTTAGGTTACTACAAGCAATGGCGACTGAAAGAGAGCGGATCACGTTGGAGTTTTGCTGTACTTAGAATTTAAAAATGGCGGGCGGTGCATAAGAACACGCCGGAAATGCGTAGGAGTAAACGTGATGCTACCAAGCCTACCAATCACAGATCTTGCGGTCCGTGTCGTCGCGACGTGTAGTTACATTTTTGAGGCGTCTGTGCGTATGCTACGCAAGGGGGTAATCCATCAACCGGAAAGTGAAGCCTCTCCGGGCGCCGCCATTGTAGCTGGCTATCACCTGCTGTTAGCATTCCATTGGTTCCCATTCATTTTGGCGTCACTTTGACAGCGAATAACTTTACATCGGAGATGTCCAAAGACTCCATTTGTCCATTATTTATTTCTAAAGAAACACGACAATGTATAAAAGGCTCCATTACTGTGTATCTTATGTTATGGCCGATTTAGAAGCCGTTTTAATATGTAAATATAAACTAACAACTGCGTCATAACCCCGCGACTCTCTGGCGCGCACAAGATCAATGACCGTATAGACAGAAGTAGAAGCTCCCGGGCAATCGGGGGGACGTGGAGGCATACAGTCAAGGGAGAAGCCCATAGAGAGTCATAAAGTTGCTCCTGCTGCGAGCTCATGGACAGCTAGTACTCACACTCTCCGGCTCTGCAAGATTCGGAAGGGAATGATTAAGATTTCGGCTGGCGCAGCTACTAGGTTGCTCACGTCACATCTCCGTCGTCAAGCTCAGTTTGAGCATGCGCAGTACGCTTGGCTATCAGGAAGTGAGTGCTTCTTTTTTTTTTTTTTTTTTTTTTTTTTTTATTTAACAGTCAGACATACATACAAACCAACATAGTACAGTAGTGAGCAATCTTGTAAATCCATAATTCCAGAAGTGACATAAAAGTGATATAATTGTTTGATCTAAGTGTGTATTTGAGCGGTGTGTGAGTGTGGGTATGTGTATGTGTGTGTATGCGTAAACAAAGTAACCATTTATTATTTATTACCATTGTCATTACCATCACCACCCCACTCCCCACTACCACCATATTGCCAATATTGTGTTGGTCGATTTTTATTTCCATCCTTCCTCCTATGTAACAATTGCCATTGTCAATGCCGCATAAAATAAAAGATGGTATAATAAGATGATAAGATAATATAAGATAACCTTCCCCCACATCTCAGCAGTCCCTATCTTTTCCTATTTTTTTTTTTTTGTGTGTTATGTGCAATGTCTAAGGTGCATTAAAAGAGGGAGTACAGTGCGAGAGTGTCTCAAATTGGGACAGAGATGCTGTCCCGATGAAACCACTTCTCGTCTGTCTTGCCTGCCCTGGTGTTTGTGAGGTTTTCCATATATACATATTCCTTTTTTTTTTTTTTTTTTTTTTTTTTTCATTCTATGTTGTGGTGCATTAAAAACCCATGAAGAGATAAGGGGGGAATTATTGCAGTAGTGATGATAATGACATTTAATTCCAATACAGCATTGACAATGGCAATATTGATGATTATAATAATAATGATAATAATAATATTATTAATAAATGATAATGATGATGGCAGTGGTGACCGCAATGGTGAGAGCAAAAGACAGCAACAACAGCAATTACAACAATGAAAAGATAAAAGTGAAAATAGTAATCATAACAATAACAGTGAAGATAGTAATAACAATGATGACATAAACAAGTTCAAATAACTAAAATGCATTAATATTCGTGGGTTGGTTAAGAAGGTGGGAGGAGTCGGAGTTGAAAACAGAGAAAGGATTCATAGCTGTAAGAGGTCAGAAAGTGTTGGACGGCAGAGATCAGTTTCAGATGCGTAATTATGAAGGGGAGATGCGTATTCCATTGCAATGAAGTCTGAAATAAGATTTTTCCAAATGTTAATGTGTAATTTATTTCTAGTTTTCCAGTTCATGAGGATAGTTTTCTTGGCGATGATTAGAGCTATGAGGAGCATTTTAGAGTTTACAGTTTTATCAGTGATTGTTGTCAGGTCCCCCAGCAAGCAAAGAGAAGGTGACAGTGGGATGTGGCAGCCGACTATAGTGGATAGTGACTGTGTGACCTCTTCCCAAAAGTGTTTGATTGGAGTGCAGTGCCAGGTTGCATGGATGTATGTATCTGTAGAATTTTGATTGCAATGTGTGCAAACTTCTGATGTGAAACCCATTTTAGCTAATCTGCTGCCCGTGTAATGTGTTCTGTGAAGTATTTTGTATTGTATTAACTGAAGATTCGCATTTTTGGACATGAGATAGATGTTTTTACAGATTTGGGTCCAGGAGTTGGCATCAGGGGCTATTGAAAGATCGTTTTCCCATTTTATTGTTGGTAAGTATATGGTCTGAAGTTGGTTTGAAATCATTTTGTATATTTTAGAGAGAAGTTTCTTTGGGGAGGAAATGTTGACCAAGTCTGATATTGCCGGTGGAAGTTCTAAATTTGTGTCTCTGATGTTTATTTTTGTCAGAACAGAAGATTTGATTTGTAGGTATTTTAAAAATTCGTTGCTCCCGATGCCATACTCCTGGGCCAGTTGCGGAAATGGTGTAAATGTGTTAGATTTGAAAATGTGCTTAATGTGGGTGATACCCTTTTCCGCCCATGTGTGAAAATTCAATGTTTTTTTATTGCTTATAAAGTCACGGTTGTTCCACAGTGGGGTGAGGTTAGATGGAGCTAATGTAGAATTTGTGATTTGGTGAAATTTCCACCAGGCTGTCAGAGTGGCAGATATAGTTACTGCATTAAAACATGTGTGTTGTTTAATTGATTTGGTGAGGAACGGTATGTCAGCTATATTTAATTCTTTGCATAGTGATTGTTCTATATCTAGCCATATAATATCAGATTGGGTGGGGTGAATCCATTTGTATATGTATTGCAGTTGGTTAGCCATTGAGTAATATTGGAAATTTGGTGCTTCTAGTCCTCCTTGAACCTTACTTTTTTGTAGTGTAGTGAGTTTAATCCTTGGTGTTTTATTTTTCCAGTAGAAGCGAGTTATGATGGAGTCTAGTGATTTAAACCAGGTGAGTGTGGGGTGGGTTGGAATCATTGAAAATAGGTAATTAATTTTCGGTAAAATTGTCATTTTTATTGCTGCTATCCTGCCGATTATGGAGATTGGAAGGTTGAGCCACCTGAGCAAATCTTCTTCTATTTTTTTTAGCAGTGGTGTGAAGTTGAGTGTTACCAACTCTGACAGTCTGGAGGAAATTTGAATGCCTAAGTAAGTGATGTGATCATGACATATAGGTATCGGTGATTGATGGTGTGCCACCATCAGGAAGTGAGTGCTTCTAAAGGGCTTCAGTTTTCTCCGTTGAAATCTATGGGGTCGCTCTGTCCATTTCTTTTACTGTCTATGATGCTACGCCGTACATGATGTTTTATTAACAAAGTTCGGGAGAAGCACGTTCAGATAATTAACACGGGTGGAGAGCACTCAGCAATCATGATTAAAACGTGTATATAAAGACTCAGCAGTCTCACCTCATTTCTCTGACAGTTTAGCAGCGTTAGTATCTCATGGGCGTCAGGCCAAACAAACGGGTCCTCGCAACCGCGGGCGAAAAATTCCCAATCTATTTCTGCGTATTTCTTTAAACCGAACCATTTAAAATTCCTGCCATAGAAATGGACAACACGGCAATGCTGCCCTTAGGAAGGGCCTTCTTCCAGCGCCAGGCTGCCGCAACAGGCCCTAAGTAAGCCGCGCTGCAGATTCAGTCCCGGCCAGTCCACACTCAACATCTGCCGGGTCAATTCCGTGAGTGCTTAGCTCAAAACATTCTTGTTTTCTGTCCCTGATTTGAACTTCGCATCGCTTCAGTTGTTGAATCACGAGCAAGTCGTGCTATCTGGATACAATTTTTGATCGAGGGAACACGTGTATTAAATAGTTTATGTACAAGGATTTGCCGTTCATTTACGCAATACTTCCCGTGGCGTAAACTCACACGTAAACAGTAGGTCTCATATTACGGTCAGCTTGTACACAGAACCATTAAGAACCTTTTGTTTACTGTCCTGCAACTTATTTACAAAATCGCTTAGAAACTTAGTTATGGCATAAATATCAAATCAATTTTTTTTTTCAAAAAATCAATTTTTGAGGTACATTTAAACCCACAGCTCACACTATTGTTTTTCTGATTAAGAACGAACAAATCGGCATGGAATATGACCCAAATAAATAAATAAATAAACAGAGAAATAAGAACATTTTCAAACGTTTAATAATCAATCCCTCAGCACCGCACAGTTTCTGCTGAGTTCAGGATTCCAATTGCACAGGTTTAAACCATGGGTTCAGCCTCGTCCATTTGAATTTTGGGCATTAACTTGGATACAGGTGATTTCCAGGCCTCAATGCTCAAAACTCATCCACCTTCCCAGACAGTCTAAACTGTTCTAAACGCGAACGGCTATCTTCGCTCGGCCACTTAAACTTCAGATGCGCATAATCCTGCAAAGATTTAATCTCTCACCTCCTCTTGCTCGCGTCTCCGATTAACGTGCAAGATTTCAGAATCCAATTTTTCCAGGAGCTCAGTTTCTCTGGCTAATTTCTCCACTGCCACAGCAGTGATGTCTACTCTGCTCCCGCAGGAGCGCAATTTCTCCAGGAGCGCAATTTCTCCAGGTAATTTTCTCCACTGCCACAGCAGTGATGTCTCCTCTGCTCCAGCAGGAGCTCTGTTTCTCTGGCTAATTTCTCCACTGCCACAGCAGTGATGTCTCCTCTGCTCCAGCAGGAGCTCTGTTTCTCTGGCTATTTTCTCCACTGCCACAGCAGTGATGTCTCCTCTGCTCCCGCAGGAGCTCTTTTTCTCTGGCTATTTTCTCCACTGCCACAGCAGTGACGTCTCCTCTGCTCCCGCAGGAGCTCTGTTTCTCTGGCTATTTTCTCCACTGCCACAGCAGTGACGTCTCCTCTGCTCCCGCAGGAGCTCTGTTTCTCTGGCTATTTTCTCCACTGCCACAGCAGTGATGTCTCCTCTGCTCCAGCAGGAGCTCTGTTTCTCTGGCTATTTTCTCCACTGCCACAGCAGTGATGTCTCCTCTGCTCCCGCAGGAGCTCTGTTTCTCTGGCTATTTTCTCCACTGCCACAGCAGTGATGTCTCCTCTGCTCTAGCAGGAGCTCTGTTTCTCTGGCTATTTTCTCCACTGCCACAGCAGTGACGTCTCCTCTGCTCCAGCAGGAGCTCTGTTTCTCTGGCTAATTTTCTCCACTACCACAGCAGTGATGTCTCTCTGCTTCCGCAGGAGCTCTTTTCTCCAGGTTAGTTTCTCCACTGCCGCAGCAGTGATGTCTCCTCTGCTACCGCAGGAGCTATTTTTCTCTGGTTTCATCTGTTTCCTCTTTCTCCATCCAGCGAGCATGGTCTCCTAGCGGATGTTGCATGCATCTATGTTTCTTCTTTCTCTGTCCAGCGAGCATTGGTCTCCCAGCAGACGTTGCATGCATCTGTTCCTCTTTCTCTGTGAGCATAAAACATTTCATATTTGATTAAACCCCAATCTCCTCTTTCCTGTCTCTTTCTGTCCAGCAAGCATTGGTCTCACAGCGGACGGAGTGAGAGCTCTTTCCCAGTAGAGCATTTACGTTTTCTCTTTCATCCAGCGAGCATTTGGTCTCACAGCGGATGCAGTGTGGAGAAAATCTCCTGGGCAAGCACTCATTTTTCCTCTTCACTTTTCCTCTTTCCGTCCAGCGAGCATTGGTCCCAAAGCGGACGCAGTGAGAACTCTTCCGGTAGAGCACTTATGTTTTCTCTTTCGTCCAGCGACGCAGTGTGAGAATCTCCCGGTTGAGTACTCTCCTTTATCTTTTCCTCTTTCTGCCAAGCAGGCTTCAGTCCCACAGCGGACGCAGTGAGAACTTTTCCGGTAGAGCACTTATGTTTTCTCTTTCGTCCAGCGACGCAGTGTGAGAAAATCTCCCGGTTGAGTACTCATTTTCCTCTTTCCAGTTTCCTCTTTCTCCCCAGCAGGCTTCAGTCCCACAGTGGACGCAGTGGGAACTTTTCCGGTAGAGCACTTATGTTTTTTCTTTCGTCCAGCGACGCAGTGTGAAAAAAATCTCCTGGTTGAGTACTCATTTTCCTCTTTCCTCTTTCTGCCAAGCAGGCTTCAGTCCCACAGCGGACGCAGTGAGAACTTTTCCGGTAGAGCACTTATGTTTTCTCTTTTGTCCAGCGACGCAATGTGAGAAAATCTCCCGCTTGAGTACTCATTTTCCTCTTTCCAGTTTCCTCTTTCTGCCCAGCAGGCTTCAGTCCCACAGTGGACGCAGTGAGAACCTTTCCGGTAGAGCACTTACGTTTTCTCTTTCGTCCAGCGACGCAGTGTGAGAAAATCTCCCGGTTGAGTACTCCTTTTCCTCTTTCTGCCAAGCAGGCTTCAGTCCCACAGCGGACGCAGTGAGAACTTTTCCGGTAGAGCACTTATGTTCTCTCTTTCGTCCAGCGACGCAGTGTGAGAAACCTCCCGGCTCTGTACTCACTTTTCTCTTACCTGTTTTCTCTTTTCCAGCAAGCATTTTGTCTTACAGCACCCGCAGCGAAACTTTCCTGTAAGCCTAAATCAGAAGGGCCACTCCACAGTCGGCAGATAAGACCCAACGACTGCAAGCCCCCTTCTGTCGGAGCTACATGGGCCTCTCCGTCCGTCGTCCATGATTTGCGCTCCCATCAAGAAGGCACAACTCCTAAATTTGCCATTACAATTGCTCCCTATTCTCAGGTCAGCAGGGCCCGTCAATCCAGCGCAGTGACCCACCACCACGGGCCCTCCCGACCAAGCGCCCAGACCCTTTCACGAGATGCCAGCCCGCCAAACTCGGCACTCATTTGGGGGGTCTTTAGTCTGGCGGCTGTCCTCTGCTCTCTAGCCTTTTGGGGGGAGTACTCTGGGTTCGGGCCGAATTCCGAGCTCGGAGCCCTCCCCCCGGACAGCACGCCAAATACGCATTATACTCTATTCCCTTAATTGTATGTAAGTGTGAACTCGTGAAATTATGTTTTATTAACAAAGTTCGGGAGAAGCACGTTCAGATAATTAACACGGGTGGAGAGCACTCAGCAATCATGATTAAAACGTGTATATAAAGACTCAGCAGTCTCACCTCATTTCTCTGACAGTTTAGCAGCGTCCCTCCACCACCCCTTCTCCACTCTCTAGTCCTAAACCACTTTACATACAGGGGGGGAGTACTCTGGGTTCGGGCCGAATTCCGAGCTCGGAGCCCTCCCCCCGGACAGCACGCCAAATACGCATTATACTCTATTCCCTTAATTGTATGTAAGTGTGAACTCGTGAACTACTGCGCGCACCCGACGCAGAAGTATAAATTGGCCTTTACATTTTTGGAGAGGTGCACGTCAGGGTACGCCGGAGGGTACGCGCGCTACGCACAGCCTGCGCCGTAGCTACGGCGTAAGTTCGACGCAGAAGTATAAATTGGGCTTGACGCGCTATTCGCGTCCGGTGTGAACGCAGCATTAAGGACAAGTATATAATTGTTTTTCCTAACTCCTCCCAATTTCCTTATCATTCATACCCCAGATGTCAGATACCTTTGTTTCCCATATAGAATTATTGAAAACCTTCCAATATTTTCTCTTTGCAGCTCTTGTAGTTCTTCACACTTGCTTGGGCTTTTTTATATCGAACAAGATCACAAAAAGCAAATGTTAATTTAACTTTCCTAAATGCATTATTACTTTCTTTGTTTGCTTCTCCACACTTATTCCACCATGGAACTGCTTTCTGTTTCTTTGACTTTGATGCCTTCCCAATTATCTCTATATATAGCTGTATTATGTATTTCTACTTCCTCATCTAAATTTATCTAATTGATTGATTTTATCTATTACTACATTCTGTACCTCTATAAGATAAGTATCACTGCCATTAGCTGACTCCTTCATTACTTAGTACTTTTCCCAGCCATATCTTCAAAAACTAATGTAAGATCTAATACTAATTCTTGACCGTGTAGCCATTGTACCATTACCATCATTAAGGTGAATCAATCCTTGTTCATCTAACATTTCCTTAATTGTACTTTAATTAAAATATGTACAGTTACTTTTTCCCCATAATGTATTATGAGCGTTAAAATCATCACACCACATTACCTTATTACTTGAGCTCCCAATATCTTTAAGTATATCTTTATTAAGTCTGTTACATGGATTATAAAAATTAATCACAGTAATTCTCCTATTATCTGGTCAAACTTTATATACTGCCTCAGCCTTATTATTCTCTTTCTCATTAAAATGCAGGCCTTGTTTTGTAAAAGTATAGCCACTCCTCCTCTATTTCCTGTTTCCCTATCCTTACATACACTGTAAATTCAAGATATGTTTTTTAGCCATGTTTATTGCCTATCCATATACAGTAGCTTCAGGGTTCTTTTAGCCTGACTTCGTCATACTCATATTCTAGAAAGAATGTGAGTCTGAAACTGCTCCATTGGGTTGTGATTATGGGGCGTGTGTCAACCGAACCAGAAAAAAAAAACCTCTGCACTCAATTGGATAGACCTACAACCAATCAGAGCAACGGAGTAAGTGACGTTGAGAGATAGATTAAAGTTGATAGATTAAACTTTTTCCGAATCCCGTAGGAAGGACGGCAAAAACATATTTTCCATCGACAAATGCCTTGATCGCGGTTCTCTGTTCCTCTTCTAAAATGAATGCGCTGTCTATATCTTCTATAACACACGCGATAGCGGAATATACACAACTCAATTCTCCAGCGGCAGCCATGAATTCAAAACAAGCGCTCTGATGACGTGGTTGGTTACGTTACCGTTGCGTTGCTCACATAGGTATGATGTCTATGGTTGATCATCTGTCCATCATCGTAGAAAGCCAGCCCTGACAATTTTATTGGTCCGAACAATTTTTGATCGGGCATAATAGCTCCTCAACGGATCGAGTCCAGGGCTGCGTTCAGCGCTGACAAAACGTTGCAGAACGTTTTTTAAACAGAAACGGTGACGCGTTGAACGCACTGTTGTGATGACGCAAGAGTTGCAACTACGGCAGCTGAGAAGGCTTTTTGTGTTCTTTGTGAAGAATTTTCAGAGCCTGATGAAGTCAGTATAAATATGTGTTTAATACTACAAAATATGCCCGCTGTTACAGTTACTGCACTTGCCGCCCAGAACACAAGAGAACATCCCAATCGAGTGAAGGGATTTGTGGAAACTGAAATGGAAGCAATCTTACCTAATAAAGACTGAAACATCTATTTAGCCTTACTAACTTTATTTGTTGTTCATACTGTTTTATTAATAACCTGTATTTTCTTTCTCATTTTTAGGAAAAACACTTTACATGCATTGTTTATTTTTATACCAAATGTCATACACTTGCAATGAAACTAAAAATATAAACAACTACATCATTATGTATGATATCCTATATTTTTACAATAATACTTAGGACAAACATGCCTTCTAATATCCTCATTTGTAAATTACTTCCATTGTGCGCGTTCACTTTAATACCGCGTGCTGTATATACATGTTGCTGCTAATTGGACTGCAGTTCTGACACGCCCACTAAACAAGAGAAAACGCATTTCAAACCCCGTTGCACATCGGTGCAAGCCGTTTCCAGGAAACATGACGTTCAACACGAAAACCGTAGCAAAACGTTGCGGGCGGGGTTCGGGCTGGCAGCCAGGCTAGGGTTCTTTCCTAATTCATCAATAAACATCTTAAACTCTTGTCCGTTTGCAATAAGGCTTCTGTTACACTGTATTAGATATTTTCCCAACTGGACATATTTAGACCTCCAAACGTGTTGAAGAACATCAGTATGGAGTGTGTGGAGAAGGAACAAAGTAACCGTGGGGGAGAGCATAGTGCTGCATATCAGGAATGTGATGTAAAGAAAAGAGCAGTAAAGATTCAGAACATTAAAGTGACCAGTGATCTCATATGCAGAAGCAATTAAGAGAGGCATGAATACATCAACACCCATTAAAGGCAATTTAAGAACAGTTGCCTGAGAATGAGAGGAGGAGTCATATGGGTGACAAAGAAATCTCTAATAGTTGAACACAGTTCCTGATATTCATAGCAGAAGTGATAAGTTGCTCAGCCAAAACATATAGTAGAACAGAAATAATCACGGCAGCAGAAAAATACTTGGAAGAAAAATATATCACTATAGAAACAATTAATGAAGCACTGACAGCAATTTGATCTCCTGAAATTTAATCAATACCGACAGACTGTTTTTCACTTCATTTCTCACATATTGTAATCTTTTAACCTTTAATATTTTTGCTCCAGTAATGGTGTTAATGTCTGTAGAGCTTCTATCATGGCATTTTTTTCCATTTACCTTTCCTACAGACTATCTGCCATCCAACATTATTCAAAGTTCCTTCATCCATTTAATCCATTTCTTCCTGATTAACCGTCACCTCCCATGTTTGAATCACAGCTCAGTGTTGCCGTACCTTCATACTCGAACAGAGTATGGAAAACAGAGATGGAAAACCAACAAGAAAAGCAATAGGGGCCCCTAGTGGCCAAAAATACATCCATAACCCTGACAAATCGATGAACATTGACAGTTATTGTACTGAATTTAATCACCATTGAACTAAATTGAGCTGAATAATGGCTTTAGTTGTCTTTTGTAGAGCAGCTTTATAGCCGAATCAAATTTGTTTCACAATTGATGAACTATGCAACACTGACACTGTTATTGAGTTGGATAATATCTTTAGAACTGTTTCACAGCTTAAATTGAATTTGTTTCATAATTGATTAATTTTGCAACATTAAATTGTATTTTGCAGGGGGGTTTGCTTTGAAGCTAATAATCTGCCAAAACAATGTGTTGTATAAAGTGCCATATAAATAAATGTGATTTGACTGTAAAATAAAGTGCTACCTTTTTTCTGTTTATAGCTACTAAAAAATTACCCATATGTATCCTGTATTTTATAAAATTATATGTATGTAGAGGTAAAATCTATCAAATAACGTGACTACAAAAAGTCAATGCTTTTTTTCTATCATGGCAACATTTCCGGGGCCAAGAGTCAATGCTTTTTTGATATTTTGTGTTATTGTGTTTCAGAGCTCCAAGAGTCTAAGTCCCCCATGTCCATGAATCAGACAGACCGTCCTACTGTGTTCTCTGATCTCACTGATTCCTCTGCTGGTAGTCTACTGTACTGGGCGTCCTGTGCCTGCAGCCTTACAGACATGGTACAGGCACTGGCTCACGGAGCTGATGTCAACTGGGTCAATGGGGAAGACAGCAATCGGACTCCACTAATACAAGCTGTACAAGGGGTCAGTACTTGTGTATTGTCATTGACAAATGACAATACAGATGATTTAGACTAAAGGGATCTGTAGGCAGTTGCATGTTAAGAGTAGTGTTATTCAGTAGAAATTTAAGTTCATTAAAGTGTTTATGTCTTTATAATATATTTGTGTGTCCAAGGGTTCTCTGATCACCTGTGAGTTCCTACTTCAAAATGCTGCCAGTGTGGACCAGCAGGACGTTCGTGGCAGAGGACCACTGCATCATGCCACCATACTGGGTCATACTGGGTAGTTATATATCTAACACTGACATCACTTATGTTTTATATAAACATATATATCTATCACACACAAAAAAAACATGATTATGATGTACAATAGATAAAGCAGTAACTGTTTTAAAGGCACTCAGCTAAATATTCAGCATACTCTTTTATTTAAAAAGTTAAATGACAAATATATACTTTACTGTTCAAACGTTTGGAATCTCTATGATTTTTTCAAATAAATGTATACTTTTATTCTGCAAAGATGCATTTATTTTATAAAAATTACAGTAAAGAAAGACATTGATAATGTTACAAAAGATTTCAAATAAATGCTGTTCTTTACATGTTCTGTTTATAAGAAAATCCTGAAAAATGACACCATTCTATTTTCTAAACTAAATTAAAGATGCTCTAAGCGATGTCGGGTGAAGTCACTTCTTATTGACATTCATTTCGTTTGTGGAGCCTGGGGTGTCTGCAGAGACCGCGACTTTTTACAATGTGTTCAGGGGACAGGCAGCTAGCGGATAGTGAGGACGGAGATGTTTGCTGTATGTGACAAAAATGTTTTGGCCTAAAAAACGCTTGACATCGCTTAGAGCACCTTTAAGCAACACAACTATTTGCAACTGTGAAAATGCACGTCCTTATTTTGCAGAGTTCCTGGGTCAACATATTTTTCTGATCCTGGAACAACAGTCCTGTCTGAAAATTATATTATAACCATATCCCTACCCATAAATAATCCCTACAATTAGAGGGAAATGACAGATGAATAACACTGATGTAGAAGCACATAACCCTGGTTGTAAACCTAAACTTGACAAACTGTAAACTTGTCCCTCAAATCTGATTGGTTGATTGCAGTGTTGTTCCAGGATCAACAAAGATGTTACCGTTTATAATGTTCCCATTATAAAATGGTGTGCATAATAACGTCATCCCTAAAAAGAAAAGCTTTGTCGCATAAGTTTTGTTGTATCACAAAAAAATCTTCCCTTGAGCTGTTTCCATACATAAAAAAAAACATTACTGGTGTGCTTCTTGAGACAAATGAGACTGCCATATGTCAGTGCAAGTTGCTTTGAGTTACAGCTCAAACATGCATTTTAGTCTGCGACTAGGCTTAAGCCTTGTCTGTGAAACCGGACACTAGAGTTATGGCTGGATACAATACGATACAATACAATATTTATTTATAAAGCACATTTAGAAACAGCCAAGGCCGACCAAAGTGCTGTACAAAGGAGAAGATATAATAAAATGCAGTAGAGGACAATAGAAATAAGCAACTAAAAGTCAGGGAGAATTAAAAGCAAGAGAGAATAAAAAGGTCTTTAAAGGGGATTTAAATATGGACACTGAAGGAGCCAGTCTGATATAAAGGGGCAGACTGTTCCAGAGTTTTGGGCCTGCAGTCTCAAATGCACAATCGCCTTGTTTTTTAAGACTGGATCTAGGGACGGTAAGAAGGCAGTGGTCACTGGATCTTAGGGTACAAGACGGAGTGTACAGACAGAGCAGGTCGGTCAGATTAATGAGGGGCCAGATTGTTAAGAGCTTTATACACAAAAAGTAAAATTTTAAATTCAGTCTAAATTTGATAGGTAGCCAGTGAAGTTTAAATAAGATGTGAATTTGAGACTGCAGTGACATGGATACTAAATTGAGTCCCAGTAACATTACATTTTTAGTTCAGATTTTGAAGTACTGGTACTTTTTACATCCCTATATAAATAAATAAAAAAATCTGATAAATTAATTGAATATATTGTCTGCCCTAATTTGCTCTGTTGTTGTTTTTTATTTTATCTTATTAAAATAACTAACAGTCTTTTCCTGTGTTGATGTGGTGTCAGTCAAGTATGTCTGTTCCTAAAACGAGGGGCCAAACAAAACACTGTGGACGCTGATAACAGAAGTCCGCTGTCCATTGCAGTAGAGGCCGCCAATGCAGACATTGTCACTCTGTACGTCTCACACCATAAACTGCTTCCTGCTTCTTTACCAAAGAATAAAAATGAAAAAAAATCATGCCAATGTGTGATGGATCCTAACTTCAAATATTGTTTTTCTATCCTTCGACCCTAAGGTTACGCTTGGCCAAGATGAACGAGGAGATGAGAGAGTCTGAGGGAGCTCTTGGCCAGTCGGGTTTATACCCTCACCCTCAGAGTCACACCGAGCAACAGTATAAAAAATGCATTCAAGAATTTATAACTTTACAATTACAGGAGTCATAAAACCTTCGCTCTCCAACAGCATCAAAACAAATCTTCTGCAGAGTGCAGACCAAATAACACTGGTTGCCACAGCTGATATGGATAGGAATGTTACTATTGTAGACTGGACAAGCATCTTTTAGTTTTCATCTTTTAGTCTTTGTAGCATCCAAGCCATATTTATTTATTATATGTCTCTGAAACCATGTGTGTGACATCACTTGCCAGCCATTAGCCACCAGGGAGTACTCTTATTACAAAAATGCAAATATTGATGGTTGATGCAAATCAGATCTGAGGAGGCACAACCCTTTTGCCCCCTTGTGGCGCCGGCCCTGCTCCTGTGACACACAGACAGTTTGTTTAGCAAACACATGCGTCTATGCGACATGTCTATTTATAGTTTCAGTAATGTGCGCGTCACTATGTCGCCGTGTCACTATGTCATCACGTTCAGCCAATCACAGATTAGCGTGTTTAAACATAACGGAACATGCCCATGCGTTAAACCGTGGCTTTGAGTTCCATTCGAAATGGAACCACTGAAATGTGGTCATATTCAGAATCAGAATAATCTGAATTTGATTTATGAATAAAGATTTATAAATATTAATCGAAATTCTGTTTCATGTAAATAATTCATTTGAAGTACCCACAGTTCATATACACTCACTGGCGAATTTTTTAGGTACATCTTTCTAGTACCGGGTTAAACCCCATTTTGCCTTCAGAACTGCCTTAATTATTTGTGGCATAGTAATTAATTATAATAATTTGTTACATTTATATAGCGCTTTTCTGGGTACTCAAAGTTGACTCCTTTCTGTCAACTCAAATCAATCTGGCCATTCACCTCTGACCTCTGGCATCATCAAGGCATTTTCACCCACAAAACTGCCTCTCACTGGATATTTTCTCTTTTTCTGTAAACTCTGTAATCAGCAGTTTCTGAAATACTGAGACCAGCCCGTCTAGCGCCAACAACCATGTTCAAAGTCACTTAAATCACACTTCTTACCCATTCTGATGCTCAGTTTGACCTTTAGCAGATCATATTGACCATGTCTACATGCCTAAATGCATTGAGTTGCTGCCATGTGATTGGCTGATTAGATATTTGCGTTAATGTGCAGTTGAACAGGTGTACCTAATAAAGTGAGGCCAGTGAGTGCGGGCAGATAGAAATACCTTGAAAAAGTCAAGCTATTGAAGAAAAAAATAATAAATGACTGTACTTAATTATTAAAATGAATTAAAAATTAATATATGTCTTTGTTTTTTTAGGTATGGACATTAAAACTAAAACAGTGTACAATGTAAACATGGTAATTTATTCATCTGAACACTGTACACATTGGTTGAGTGCACTTTCATATACCTTTCATTTACGTTCTGTTCCGAGAGTCTCCACTTGTATTATATTATTCAATGGATTGGATTTAATATGAAATGACAAATCAATCTGGCCAAATTCACATGTCTTGTGAATGCTGGTTTAAAAACGACCTTATGCAAATACAAAATGTGTTTTTTAAGATTTCAAGATAAGACACTTTTAAGTCACTTTTATTTCAGAAAATTTGGATTTATATGCAAGGTCTTTGAAAGATAAGTTACTCTTCCAGCATCTGCTACTATCTGAAATTAAACTAACCAGCAACAAATGTGTGTTGTCAAAATAATAATAATAATTGCATCTTTAATAATTAAGGGGCTCAGTCAGGAACTGATGCTTACCCTCAGTTGTAGTTTTGGTGATCTGCATGTGCTTGTAAGATAATACATATCCATAGATACAACCACAACCTCTGGCCAGATATAATAATAATAATAATTAATAATAATTCATTACATTTATATAGCGCTTTTCTCGGCACTCAAAGCGCTTTACATAGAAGGGGGAATCTCCTCAACCACCACCAGTGTGCAGCATCCACCTGGATGATGTGACGGCAGCCATATGCGTCAGTCGCCCACCACACACCAGCTTACTGGTGGAGAGGAGACAGAGTGATGAAGGAGGCCATGGTGGACAGAGGCCACTAAGCAAATTTGGCCAGGATGCCGGGGTTACACCCCTACTCTTTCGAAAGACATCCTGGGATTTTTTGTGACCACAGAGAGTCAGGGCCTCGGTTTAACGTCTCGTCTGAAGGACGGTGCTCTTGGACAGTATAGTGTCCCCATTACCATACTGGGGCGTTAGGACCCACACAGACCACAGGGTGAGCGCCCCGTGCTGGCCTCTCTAACACCTCTTCCAGCAGCAACCTGGTTTTCTCAGAAGGTCTCCCATCCAGGTACTAACCAGCCTCAGCCCTGCTTAGCTTCAGTGGGCAACCAGTCTTGGGCTACAGGGTGATATGGCTGCTAATAGATGCTATAGATATGCTATAGTTAATTCATTAATAGTAATCCTACATACTCAAAAAAATGATGTGTTGGCTTTACTTAACTTTTTTTTGTAAACATGCACCACCGGTTCCACATAACTATGTTTCGTTAAACAAACATAATATGTTCATGTAACTTCAACATCATGGAATTTGGTCATTTTAAGCGACCCAATTAAACTCTGAGCTAATGAGTTAATTAAGTGAATAACTGAGTGATGATTGAGCACTATTGAAGACACCTGATGTTAACAAGCAGAATCTCTGAAGGAGAAAACCAGAATTTTTAAGTCACCATTATGGAGATAAGTATTTGTTTTAGTTGGGCTCTTGACCATTAACTTATTAACTTTAGATTTTGTTTGGTTGCTGTACATGAGTTACAACAGCTGGATGAACAATAAACAAAGGTCTTCTGATGGTGTTGGTTGTGTTTTAACATAATCATTATTTCACAATCATTTGACCTGAGTCACTGAACTTATATTAAACCGAATTTCTGAGTTAACTTAACCTTACGGATAATAGCAGCACTGTCATTGTAGAGCATACTATTTTTAGACTTAATGAAATTCAAATGATCAAATCAATAAACCAAAAAGAAACTTCCTAAAAAAATTTTTGAGTAGGCACACACAGACATCAAGAATCAGCCTGTGAATCTCTACAATGGTGACAATTATAAAGCATGTTGCAGTGCATTCTGGGTGCCACAAATCAAAACTCATTCATGGCTCCCATCATGCATTGCTGCATGAATAAATAATGAGCTTATGATCTGTTTGTCACCATTGCTGAGATTCATATGTTGATTCCTGATGTCTGTGTGTGCCTACTCAAAATATTTTTTAAGAAATTTATTTTTTATTTCTTGATTTGGTCATTTGAATTTCATTGAAAAGGCTAAAAATAGTATGCTCTACAATGACAGTAAGGTAAACTTAACTCAGAAATTGGGTTCAATATGAGTTCAGTGATTGAGGTCAAATGATTGTGAAATACTGATTACGTTAAAACACAACCAACACCATCAGACCTCCTTAATTCATTGTTTATCCGGCTGTTATAACTCATGCACCCAAACAAATTCTAAAGTTAATAAGTTAATGGTCAAGAGCCCAACTAAAACAAATACTTATCTCCATAATGGTGACTTAAAAATTCTGGTTTTCTCCTTCAGAGATTCTGCTTGTTAACATCAGGTGTCTTCAATAATGCTCAATCATCACTCAATTATTCACTTAATTAACTCATTAACTTAGAGTTTAATTGGGTCGCTTAAAATGACCAAATTCTATGATGTTGAAGTTACATGAACATATTATGTTTGTTTAACGAAACATAGTTATGTGGAACCGGTGGTGCATGTTTACAAAACAAAGTTAAGTAAAGCCAACACATCATTTTTTAATAAAACCACGAGTCATTGTATAACCTAACATACTCTTTTTATGAAGCACACTTTAAAGTTACTGGACCAGTTAAGTAAAAACCAGTATACTCAATAGGAATTTGTCGGACCATGTTTTACTTATTCTTGAACTTTAGTCTTGCATTGCTTTAATGTTACAGCATTACTTTTTTATCTGAGCTGACAAATCTTTACAATATAAAAATTAATCACAATGCGTAACCACTGTCAACCAGGGTGATTGTGTTTATGGTGCTGTAACGTCTATAATGCTATGAAAATCTCCTATATTATGTAGCCTGATGAACAGTATTGTACTGTAGTTATACTAACTGAGGAGCAAAACTCTAGTATATGAAGATGCTTGGATTGTGTATCAGAATTCAGTTGTGTAAGAGGACACTGAGAATTGAACATAAAGGCTTTGTTTGGAATAGCAATCTACTCGTTCTTTTGCTGCAGTGTGTATATTGTACACAGTATATACATTATACACTGAACAAAATTATAAATGCCACACTTTTATTTTTGCCCCCATTTTTCATGAGATGAACTCAAAGAAACCTTGGTTCCCCTCGGGGAGAAAAAAAAAGGTTGTTGATTGTGGCCTGTGAAATGTTGGTCCACTCCTCTTCAATGGCTGTGTGAAGTTGCTGGATATTGGCAGGACCTGGAACATGCTGTATACGCCGATCCAGAGCATCCCAAACACATTAATTCATGCTGACATGCACCAGCACTGTTGCCCGTGAATTGAATGTTAATTTCTCTACCATAAGCCGTCTCCAAAGGCGTTTCAGAGAATTTGGCAGTACATCCAACCGGACATCACCTCATGCTGCAGCATGATAATGCACGGCCCCATGTTGCAAGGATCTGTACACAATTCCTGGAACCTGAAAACATCCCAGTTCTTGCATGGCCAGCATACTCACCGGAAATTGGAGTGAATCTGGAGTGAAGCTTGTTTGCAGTACACTGAAAGAGCAATATGCTTTCAGAAAGGACTGACTGATTTATAGATGTCTGAAAATCCATGTTGTATAAATGTAAATTGTGTGTGCTGTTTCAAAGTTTGCAAAACTGAATGAGATGAACTAAAAGAGGCTTGATCAGACTATTTCAATAACAATGTCTAGCCCTCTGGTCCTCTTTGTTTATGGGTTACACTTGGCTTCTTTTCGATCAAAAGTGTCCGAAGCCTTAAAATTAAAATTTTCCCCCCAGGAAAACCAATGTAATATATTTTTGTTTAATAATATTCTATGATTATTATTTTAAAATGTTCAAGGTTTCTATCTTACTATGCTATAATTTTATGAGATATTTTTCCATTTGAATTAAAATATATTATTTATTTAATTTTTATCATTAAAATAAATAAAACGTCTTTAAAATAACAAATTTAAAGTGAGAAAAGCGCCATCCAGTGGCAATAAAAATATAAATGTGTGTAATGTCGTGTAACCGCCTGTAGGCTACTATAACTCCCTATATAAATACATAGAGAGGCATTGTTTTTTTTAGACATGATTTCTCCAATTTATTCGTTTTTTTTATTTATTAGATATATATTTAGAATTCTAAAAGACTACTTTTGGATATTTTAGATATGTGTGTGTGTGAACCAAGCGGCAACCTCCCCGTCTCTCTCTTGAAACCAACACGGAAGTGAATTAAACTGCAATTCATCGACCGGCCGCTTGAGGCAGGCTGCAAAAGTGAGTCAAATCTGTATCTCCCCATGTTAAAATGCCCAACTTTGCAGCAGAAAAAAATATGTTTACAGCCTGGAGCAAAAAGTGGTTTTGGTCTATATAGCTAATTTTGCCCTTCATGACAACTGTGAGGGGGGTGAATTATTTTACAACTCATCCGTTTAATTATATAAAGCCTTAAAGTTCTGCATAATTAAGGGCGTGGCTACTTGAGTGACAGGTGGATTGAGGCTGCTGTAACTGCCGTTTGTCTGCTGTCTGTTAGCGCAGCTGCTGCTGTTCTTGCCATCTCTGCCGTGTTTGTGCTTTTTTCGGAATTATTTCATACAATTTAATACAAGCATTATACCTTCGCCCACGCCATTGTTGGATTCCGTCGTTGTCGAGTATGGAGAGAACAACCAGCGCTGTATTTACAGTTGTTTTCCTCGCATGCACTAATGGATGTCTGACAATTTCGTTGCTTTTTGGTTAGATTTAAAAACGTCTATATAGAGAGACTAGTCTCGTTATTGCGGTACCGATGCTCTCATGGAACAGATATGCTTATTTCACTTTTTACTGTTAAATGAAAAGTACCGTCAGATGATATCCTGCAGGTGTCAGTGCTTTCTCTCCGTCCATGCAAATAGATGCACACCCTTGAATGAGCGCGGATTGCTAATGCATTTACTTGAACTTCTGAGGTAATATCTGAGAAATTGAGAGGTGGCCAAAATCAGATATAAAAATGGACTGAATAAAGCTCTTTACGAACTTGACGTGCAATGCCGCGCTGACTGACATGTATGACACTGACACTGTCACACGCACTGAGCAATATTGTAAGTTACTGCATGATAATACTTTAACTATCAGAATAATAATGCATCACGATACACAGTCTCACTTTTAGTTACGTCTTTTTATTATTATTATTTCGAAGGACAAAAACATGAACTTGAACTGTTGGCTTTACTCCTTTAATCAGCTCTCACTTCAGCGCGAGGCCAGTAGCACCTCAGCTCCTCCCACGGCCCGCCTCTTTGCCCATTTTCTGTTATCCGTGAGTGACGAGAGATGACGCGGTGCCAAGATGGCGACGGTTGGCCCCGCCTACTTTAGGCTTCAAAAACGCTCTTCAGAAACCTACGGGTGACGTCACGCACACTACGTCCATACTTTTTTCCAGTCTATGGTGTGAACCCAGTACTGGTAGGCTCTGCCCACAAAAGCGAACCGTAGGAACTTCCTGTGTTGCGGAAGAATGGAAAAATGGAGTTTGCATCTTTCAGATGTATCTGCAACGAAGAGTCAGAATCGTGCGGAACCATTCGCAGTAACTTTATTAACAGAATGCACACAGAGAGGAATCAGTATTAAACAGGAACGAAGGGCAAATCCAATCTCAGAGTCGATACCAGGCTGGGGTCGTTTTTTTTTTTTTTTTTAGAAAGCTTAGTGGTGTATGCCGAGGCTGATACAAGACTTCGCCGGGAGCCTTGAGAGCAAGCAGTCTTTATGCAGGGGAGAAGTGGTTGCACCTGTGATGGTGATTAGGGATGAGACTCAGACTGTGAGGAGGACAGATGGGAAATGTAGTTCAGTATTCGGGAGACTGTGATCTTTGATGACTAGAGAGAGGTGTTGAAGAGCGATCTATGACAGTATCGTGACAAACCACTCCTCCGATCTGAATTTTTTTTAGTTACTTGACTGAACGATTTAGAAGACAAAGATCTAAAATGGGACGCAACCCCATTTTAGATATAGGTATTTGTCACAAGGTGACGAACCAGCAGCGGAACTATATATTCCACGGAGGAATGTTTCCGCCCGGAGCGCTCTCGACGCAACACCCAGTCAGCCTGATATGCGTCGCTACCATGGCAACAGCAGCCGCTGATGACAGAGTGACAGCAGGTGCGGCGCATCAAGGGGCTGTTTGGTGATTGGGACACACAGCGGCTTGAAACAGATAAAGACCAAGCTTTGGGAGACCAAGAGCGGTAGTTCAGTGCAGTGTTCTGTGTTCGGTTTCGGGTGCTGTGTCCTGACCTTGTTCCGTCGAGGAAGGCTGAGAGTTTCTGTGGGACAAAATTGACTGGTGAGATCGATCCGCGGAAGGGAATCCGCTACGAAAGATTGGGTGGAGTGGAACAGAGAAGCAGAGGAGAAGTTGCCTTGGAAACATCAAGTCCCCTGCCTGGGTAGAGATAAGTGCAAACCTTTTACTGGCCGTATGATACGTGATTTATACACCAAGACACTGTATATGAAGAGAAGCGATCTAGGAACCGGAGTCTAGACACCGTAATGAGAAGACAGCTGTTATGATGCACGAGTGAGATCGCTATATATTCTTCCGTCTTACTGTCCCTGCTGTTCAGAACAAGGAGGTGGGCTGTGGCCTTATATTTCACAGAGTGGTTGAGAGTGACGTGAGTTGATGCTGTGCCCACCGTGTGTGTTTGAAGTGAAGCTACTGCATGCTTACTATACCGAATTCTGTCACGTGCCCATCGGCCTTGCCCTGTGTTGCAGTTTGGAGCCGCTGAAGAAGAGATTAAGCGACGGTGGAATTTAAAGCTTGCGATGTTCTGATTCATCATTGATGTTGTCTGGAGAACGGAGGAAGTCCAGTGATGGCTGTTCTGAGTGTCCTCCATCGAACGCCATGTGCATTCTGTGTTATCAACACTGTCGTAAGCTTTCTGCATCCCCTGTATAGGAAAGGACCAACCGTACTCGGAGTACCCACCTGCTGTCTAGTCGACGCCCCTTTCACAGCCGTGAGCTTTCTGCATCCCCTGTATAGGAAAGAACCAACCAGACTCGAAGTACCTACCTGCTGTCTAGTCGACACCCCTTTCACAGCCGTGAGCTTTCTGCATCCCCTGTATAGGAAAGGACCAACCGTACTCGAAGTACCCACTGCTGTCTAGTCGACGCCCCTTTCACAGCCGTGAGCTTTCTGCATCCCCTGTATAGGAAAGAACCAACCGGACTCGAAGTACCTACCTGCTGTCTAGTCGACGCCCCTTTCACAGCCGTGAGCTTTCTGCATCCCCTGTATAGAAAGGACCAACCGTACTCGAAGTACCCACCTGCTGTCTAGTCGACGCTCCTTCCACAGCCGTAAGCTTTCCGCATCCCCTGTATAGGAAAGGACCAACCGTACTCGACGTACCCACCTGCTGTCTAGTCGACGCTCCTTCCACAGCCGTAAGCTTTCCGCATCCCCTGTATAGGAAAGGACCAACCGTACTCGAAGTACCCACCTGCTGTCTAGTCGACGCCCCTTTCACAGCCGTGAGCTTCCTGCATCCCCTGTATAGGAAAGAACCAACCGGACTCGAAGTACCTACCTGCTGTCTAGTCGACGCCCCTTTCACAGCCGTGAGCTTTCTGCATCCCCTGTATAGGAAAGAACCAACCGGACTCGAAGTATCTACCTGCTGTCTAGTCGACGCCCCTTTCACAGCCGTGAGCTTTCTGCATCCCCTGTATAGGAAAGAACCAACCGGACTCGAAGTACCTACCTGCTGTCTAGTCGACGCCCCTTTCACAGCCCTAAGTTCCCTGCATCCCCTGTATAGGAAAGAACCAACCGTACTCGAAGTACCCACCTGCTGTCTAGTCGACGCCCCTTTCACAGCCGTGAGCTTCCTGCATCCCCTGTATAGGAAAGAACCAACCGGACTCGAAGTACCTACCTGCTGTCTAGTCGACGCCCCTTTCACAGCCGTAAGCTTTCTGCATCCCCTGCATAGGAAAGAACCTACCGTACCAGGAGTACCTACCGGCTGTCCAGTCGACGCTCCTCTTCACCGCTGTAAACTTCTGTACTTGGGAGGTCGAGAAGAGTACAGTCCGCTCAGAGTCCGAGAAGGAAAGCCGTGCTTAGAGCACTTGCCTGCTGGTCAGGTCCGCGTTCCCTCCATTGCCGAGAACCTCGGCACCCGAAGAGTCCGAGGGGGTTGAGTGGACCCAGTCCCCGCCTGTCGTCCAGCCGACGTCCCGGCGGCCACTGGATGCTGGGGAGGAAGGAGGAATTTTAATTAGGATATACAAATTCTTTTAATCAATAAAGCCTGTTGCATTTTACTTTCCTTGTCCGCCTGGTTTCTGGTCTGCTCCTCAGTGGTACATTCTAAAGGGAGGGGGTAGACCCAGTCGACCCTCCCGACCTGTGACAGATTATTGGCGTAGTCGGCAGGATTACCACTGAGTTGAGCCACCAGAAGCCGTTATGGCAGATGAAGAGGCACCGGGAGCACGAAGACAAGCCATGCCCATATTCATGGGAGCCCCTTGGGCCCAAAGGTACCAAGGTCCGGGATCGGAGATGAGTCTGTCGACATGGAGGGCCCAGGTCGAATATTTAGTCGGGCTCCAAGGTCTGGATGCCCCTCAGGGAGTGCAGTTCATCTTGAATTCCTTGGAAGGAGAAGCACTGAGGGAAGTGCGAGCAGCGCCAGAAGCGAACCTTACCACGGCTCAAGTCTATCTTTGACTTCCTTTCGGGGCAATACGGCGATACCACTCCCGTAGCCGTTCTGCGAACACAGTTCTTCAACTGCAAACAAGGGCCGCGACAGACCATCCGGGCATTCACGCTACAGCTGAGAGAGCAGTTCGCTAGGCTAAGAGGAAGGCAAGACCATGGTCTAGGGGGTGAAGAGAGCCTGCTGCGAGACCAATTCCTCCTGGGGCTACGGGAAGGCCCCGTACGCCAAAGCCTGCGAATACAGGTCCGCCGGAACCCGGACTCGTCTTTTGACGAACTGAGACAAGAGGCTTTGGCCTTGGAACGGGATCACACGGTAGAGCCCTCAACGTGCATGGCTGCGAGTGCACCTGTCGACCCCCCACGCCCGGTCGAAGCGGAATGGAGACGTGCGTTACGAGAGGAGTTGAAAAAGGACGTCCAGGAACAGCTGGCCGAGCTATCCAACTCCTTCAGAGAAGAGCTCCGGCGTGAACGTTCCAGTCCATTGCTCCGAGAGCGGACCTATTCAGCGGGGAGCCGATTCCCAGAGCGACGCCCAGCTAGGCCAATGGGGCCGCGGTTCAGGTGGGACGAACAGGGACGCCCCATTTGTCATGGTTGTGGAGAGCCGGGTCATTACTTCCGCCAGTGCCGCTCCCGTCGGGGATCACAGGAGGATTTTTAGAGTTGCCGGCCACTGTGGGTCAAGTGGCTGGGACTCCCATGGTAGACCCCCTATTGATTACGAAGTCCAGAGCATGTTTGGTGGGGCATTGCCCCATTGTAGTGGCCCAGGTCAACGGTTTGGAAGTACAGTGCCTGTTAGACACTGGGTCACAAGTCACTCTGTTCTCTGAGAGCCTGTCACGAGAGCTATTTAAGGGCCAGGATTGCCCCACCTCAGAAGCCCCCTGGTTGACGCTACGGGGAGCCAACGGTCTGGACATCCATACGTGGGATACCTGGTGACTGACTTGAAGATCCATGGAGTCGTTGTCCCCCAGAAGGGGGTGGTGATCGTTCGTGACGCCTGCCTGGGAAACCATCGCGCCTTGTTGGGCATGAACGTTATAGCAGAATGTTGGGAGGAACTGTTCCGAGGTGGACTAAAGCAGACGGCCTCGACCTCGGAGAGTCACGAGTGGGACCGGATCAAGGCCGATTGTCGGCGGGTTCGCCTTGCCGAGACGCGAGGAGATCGAGAGGGCACTGGGAGGACGGCGTGCCGATACGCGTTGTCCATTCCCGCTCAGAGTGAGGCTGTGGTGTGGGCCAGGCTCCCCTCGCAACTCTATGGCCCGGGAGAGTGGGTATTGGTGGAACCCCATCTGGACGGCCCAAACCTTGAGGTAGCTCGGGGGCTAGCCACAGCACGGCGGGGGAGGATTTCTGTGAAAGTACGGAACGTGAATGCGTTCCCCGTCCTGTTGCATCGACATCAGTGTCTGGCCCGAGTCACAGGGGTGCGCCCGCAACAAGTGAGAGAGCCGGGTGAAGTGCAGTTTAACCGGGTAAGCCCCTCCGTAGTGGAAGTTGCCCTGACCCGAACGGGACCGCCGGTGGGTAGTGAGGGAGAGGAATTGCCTAATCACCTCCAGGGAGGGTCACTACGCGGTGAAGGACTGGGAGAGGAACAGACTGGGCGGCTCCAGGATTTCCTGCTCAAATGGCAGCACTTGTTCTCGACTCACGACGAGGACTATGGCCGGACGGACATTGTAAAACATCAGATTCCGACCGGGGACGCCGCCCCGAGTAGAGAACGTTATCGACCAGTACCACCGACCCTGTATTCTGAGGTCCGCACCCTCCTGCGAGGAATGTTGGACAAGGGGATTATCCGGGAAAGTAGTAGCCCTTGGGCCGCCCCTATCGTACTGGTGCGTAAGAAAAATGGTTCCTGGAGATTCTGTGTGGATTACCGTAAGCTGAACCAGGTGACTAAGCGGGATGCTTTCCCCCTGCCCCGAGTAGAGGATTCACTCACCAGTCTTACACAGTCTGCATGGTATTCTACTCTCGACTTGGCCAGTGGGTACTGGCAGGTACAGGTGGACGAGCGGGACAGGGAGAAGACAGCCTTCACGACCCCTTTCGGGCTATACGAGTGGGAACGGATGCCGTTTGGCCTTTGCAACGCCCCAGCCACGTTCCAGCGGCTTATGCAGCGGTGCCTGGGAGGTCAGTTGACGGAAACCACGCAGGTCTACCTCGATGACGTCATTGTCTATTCGCCGGACTTTGAGACTCACCTCCAACATCTGGAGCAAGCTTTCCGCGCCCTGGACAAATACGGGCTAAAGCTGCAACCTGACAAGTGTCAGCTTTTCCGGAAAGAGGTGAAGTTTCTGGGCCACGTGGTGAGTGCAGCTGGGATCGCTGTGGACCCAGAGAAGGTGTCGGCTGTGCAAGGGTGGGAGGCGCCGAAGACTGTGCGACAGGTCAGATCCTTCCTGGGTTTTGTCGGATATTACCGGCGGTTCATTCAGGACTTCTCCAAAATCGCCAAACCCATTAACCAGCTGCTCGGGGGCACGGGACGTTCGAGGGGCCGGGGATCTCCCGCGGTTCAGTGGGACCAGGCATGTGAGGCTGCATTCCGGAGGCTTAAACAGGAACTACTACAGGCCCCGATTCTGGCCTATGCAGACTTCTCCCAGCCTTTCATCTTGTACACTGATGCCAGCCATCTCGGCCTGGGTGCCGTGCTAGCCCAAAAACAGCAGGGGAAGGAGAGGGTGATTGCATACGCCAGCCGAAGCTTACACCCGGCAGAGAGGAACGATGCTAACTATAGTTCTTTCAAACTTGAGTTGTTGGCCATGAAGTGGGCAATGAGCGAAAAGTTCAAGGACTACCTGTGGGGGACCAAGGTTCTGGTGGTAACGGACAACAACCCTCTGGTACATCTTCAGACGGCAAGGCTGGGGGCTGTCGAACAGAGATGGGTGGCACAACTGGCGAATTTCGACTACCAGCTGAAGTATCGGCCAGGGAAAGAGCATACGAATGCTGATGTGCTGTCGAGGTTTCCGGTGGCAGGTCCAGTAGTTCAGGGGCCCAACTCTAGCTCCGAGGAGGAGGAAGGAGCAATGGTGGGGATCGTGGAAGCGCCTGGATCATCGCAGGAAGAGGCCCCCAATGGGTGGGGCTGGGACCCACAGTGTTGGAGGTCGAGACAAGCGGAGGATGAAGGGTTGCGGACGGTACGAGAGTGGGTCCAGACTGGGAAATGGCCAGAGGCCAGAGAACGCCGGGCTCAGACTCAGGCAGTCCGAGGGTTGCTAGGACAATGGGAAAGGTTGGCTTTGAGGGAGGGAGTGCTCTGTCGCTCCATCCAGGACCCTAACCTGGGCGAGAAGATCTGGCAAACAGTAGTTCCGGAGGGGCAACATCGGTCCCTGCTACAGGCCTATCACACCCAGTTGGGCCATCAGGGCCTGGAGAAGACGATCTCGCTAATGCGACGCCAGTTCTATTGGCCTGGGATGGAGAGGATTACCAAGGCCTACCTTCAGGGATGCCCCCGGTGCACCCTGTTTAAGACCAGGAAGGAGATCCGAGCCCCATTGGTCCCGATTCAGGCAAAGGCTCCCATGCACATGGTCGCCATGGACTATCTGACGCTGGGAAGGCCGGTGGACCGGATTCAGAACATCTTGGTGGTGACAGACCTATTCACCAAATATGCCTGGGCCATTCCCACCTTGGACCAAACTGCTACCACCACCGCAAATGCCTTGTGGAGGGCTGTGATTCAGCCTTTTGGGTGCCCTGAAATATTCCACTCAGACCAGGGGCCGAACTTTGAGTCCAGGGTGGTCCATGAGTTGTGCCAGCTGTACGGGGGTAGGAAGACCCACACGACACCGTACCACCCCCAAGGGAATGGAGGATGCGAGAGGTTTAACCAAACATTGCTGGGCCTATTGGGAACGTTGGAGATGGATCAGCAGGGCCATTGGGCAGATACGCTTCCGGCACTGATCCAAGCGTATAACAACAGCGTGCATAGCACCACTGGGTATGCTCCAACATATCTGATGTTTGGAAGACACGTGCGGCTACCAGCCGACTTAGTAACGGGGGCTGCTACCCAAGGGGAGGAAGGGAGCTTGTCAGACTGGGTGGCGAGGCACCACCAGCGACTCCACTGGGCGTATGGCCGGGTCTCGGACCGGATTAACCAGGCGGGGGCAAAGAGCAAGAGACTGTACGACCGAACAGCTCGGGAAGCCCCACTGCTCCCAGGAGAGAGAGTCTTGGTGAGGGATAATCGTCGCCAAGGGAAGGGTAAGCTGAGCGATCGGTGGGAGCCTCGGCCCTATGTGGTCTTACGACAACCACGTCCAGATCAACCCGTGTATGCTATCCGACCCGAGGGGAGAGCGGGCCCAGAACGGGTGCTCCACCGGAATCTGATTCGCCCTTGCCCGAACTACCCAAATCCCAGAGAGGAAGCCCCCCCGGTTGTGGCAGCACCAGGACCGTTACTGGTAGGATGGGGAGTGGTCCCCAGGGGCTTGGGCCCAGCACCGGGACCGGTGAGACCCGAGTCTCCGCCGAGGCGGTCCCAGAGGGAGAACCGAGGTCGACCCCCGGTGAGGTATGGAGACTGGGAGAGCGGAACCCGTTCTCGGGACTAGAACGGATTGGCGGGGGAGTATGTCACAAGGTGACGAACCAGCAGCGGAACTATATATTCCACGGAGGAATGTTTCCGCCCGGAGCGCTCTCGACGCAACACCCAGTCAGCCTGATATGCGTCGCTACCATGGCAACAGCAGCCGCTGATGACAGAGTGACAGCAGGTGCGGCGCATCAAGGGGCTGTTTGGTGATTGGGACACACAGCGGCTTGAAACAGATAAAGACCAAGCTTTGGGAGACCAAGAGCGGTAGTTCAGTGCAGTGTTCTGTGTTCGGTTTCGGGTGCTGTGTCCTGACCTTGTTCCGTCGAGGAAGGCTGAGAGTTTCTGTGGGACAAAATTGACTGGTGAGATCGATCCGCGGAAGGGAATCCGCTACGAAAGATTGGGTGGAGTGGAACAGAGAAGCAGAGGAGAAGTTGCCTTGGAAACATCAAGTCCCCTGCCTGCGTAGAGATAAGTGCAAACCTTTTACTGGCCGTATGATACGTGATTTATACACCAAGACACTGTATATGAAGAGAAGCGATCTAGGAACCGGAGTCTAGACACCGTAATGAGAAGACAGCTGTTATGATGCACGAGTGAGATCGCTATATATTCTTCCGTCTTACTGTCCCTGCTGTTCAGAACAAGGAGGTGGGCTGTGGCCTTATATTTCACAGAGTGGTTGAGAGTGACGTGAGTTGATGCTGTGCCCACCGTGTGTGTTTGAAGTGAAGCTACTGCATGCTTACTATACCGAATTCTGTCACGTGCCCATCGGCCTTGCCCTGTGTTGCAGTTTGGAGCCGCTGAAGAAGAGATTAAGCGACGGTGGAATTTAAAGCTTGCGATGTTCTGATTCATCATTGATGTTGTCTGGAGAACGGAGGAAGTCCAGTGATCGGCTGTTCTGAGTGTCCTCCATCGAACGCCATGTGCATTCTGTGTTATCAACACTGTCGTAAGCTTTCTGCATCCCCTGTATAGGAAAGGACCAACCGTACTCGGAGTACCCACCTGCTGTCTAGTCGACGCCCCTTTCACAGCCGTGAGCTTTCTGCATCCCCTGTATAGGAAAGAACCAACCAGACTCGAAGTACCTACCTGCTGTCTAGTCGACACCCCTTTCACAGCCGTGAGCTTTCTGCATCCCCTGTATAGGAAAGGACCAACCGTACTCGAAGTACCCACCTGCTGTCTAGTCGACGCCCCTTTCACAGCCGTGAGCTTTCTGCATCCCCTGTATAGGAAAGAACCAACCGGACTCGAAGTACCTACCTGCTGTCTAGTCGACGCCCCTTTCACAGCCGTGAGCTTTCTGCATCCCCTGTATAGGAAAGGACCAACCGTACTCGAAGTACCCACCTGCTGTCTAGTCGACGCTCCTTCCACAGCCGTAAGCTTTCCGCATCCCCTGTATAGGAAAGGACCAACCGTACTCGACGTACCCACCTGCTGTCTAGTCGACGCCCCTTTCACAGCCGTGAGCTTCCTGCATCCCCTGTATAGGAAAGGACCAACCGTACTCGAAGTACCCACCTGCTGTCTAGTCGACGCCCCTTCCACAGCCGTAAGCTTTCCGCATCCCCTGTATAGGAAAGGACCAACCGTACTCGAAGTACCCACCTGCTGTCTAGTCGACGCCCCTTTCACAGCCGTGAGCTTCCTGCATCCCCTGTATAGGAAAGAACCAACCGGACTCGAAGTACCTACCTGCTGTCTAGTCGACGCCCCTTTCACAGCCGTGAGCTTTCTGCATCCCCTGTATAGGAAAGAACCAACCGGACTCGAAGTATCTACCTGCTGTCTAGTCGACGCCCCTTTCACAGCCGTGAGCTTTCTGCATCCCCTGTATAGGAAAGAACCAACCGTACTCGAAGTACCCACCTGCTGTCTAGTCGACGCCCCTTTCACAGCCCTAAGTTCCCTGCATCCCCTGTATAGGAAAGAACCAACCGGACTCGAAGTACCCACCTGCTGTCTAGTCGACGCCCCTTTCACAGCCGTGAGCTTCCTGCATCCCCTGTATAGGAAAGAACCAACCGGACTCGAAGTACCTACCTGCTGTCTAGTCGACGCCCCTTTCACAGCCGTAAGCTTTCTGCATCCCCTGCATAGGAAAGAACCTACCGTACCAGGAGTACCTACCGGCTGTCCAGTCGACGCTCCTCTTCACCGCTGTAAACTTCTGTACTTGGGAGGTCGAGAAGAGTACAGTCCGCTCAGAGTCCGAGAAGGAAAGCCGTGCTTAGAGCACTTGCCTGCTGGTCAGGTCCGCGTTCCCTCCATTGCCGAGAACCTCGGCACCCGAAGAGTCCGAGGGGGTTGAGTGGACCCAGTCCCCGCCTGTCGTCCAGCCGACGTCCCGGCGGCCACTGGATGCTGGGGAGGAAGGAGGAATTTTAATTAGGATATACAAATTTTTTAATCAATAAAGCCTGTTGCATTTTACTTTCCTTGTCCGCCTGGTTTCTGGTCTGCTCCTCAGTGGTACATTCTAAAGGGAGGGGGTAGACCCAGTCGACCCTCCCGACCTGTGACATATTCATCCCTCCTGGGATGTGAAGTGGATTCAACTTTTCTGTAAATAACTTCGCAGAGATCTTTGATTCAGAAACAATTAGACTTTATTCTGGAACGCCGTTCCGTTCCATAGAACGGCGCTCCAACCAAGCCGAGCGCTCTGGCCATCCGGCCCACTGGCGCTCCCGAGTCTTTTTGGGTTCAGAGTTAAATACATACATCATCTTCCATAGAAAGTAACACATCCTATAGATGGGTGAAGGTCCTGTACCATGTGACATCTTAGAATAGAGTTGACTGCTGCCTCAACCTTTAAGGTCTTGTTACAGGCACACAGAGGAAATCCAAAGTCAAACACAGAGAAATAAATAATTGTGTATTCTTATAAGGCTAAATTACTTGTTTTGTAAATAATAAAATCTTCAACAGATGGCGCTGCTCTTCTCTCTATGGCACCTAGTCTAAGTACCCAAACATGACAATCTGGGGCTCAGGTCAGGAAGCAAACAAACTGGCTAAACCGACTGTCTGCTAGCGGCCTCGCATCACTGAGGTCAGATAAATCCCATCACATAGAGACTCTTTCACCTAGATATCATAGATAGAGACTGTGTCTGTTCCCGAATTAGGACAAAAAAACTACTTACAAACCCATCTAAGGGTACAAATTTAATTAATGTTCAACAAATAAAAAACGCAAATGATAAAGCTTGGGTTGCTGAATATTCAATCCCTTACTTCAAAAGCACTTATTGTTAATTATATGATTATAGACTATAACGTAGACTTGTTGTGTTTGAGAGAACAATTACAATACTTTAAATTAGTGCACCCCCCAAGATTACTGTTATAAACATGAGCCTCGTCTGAAAGGCAAGGGGGGAGGTGTTGCTGTAATTTATATTAATATTTTCAGAATTACTAAGAAATCTAGTTTCAAATATAATTATTTTGAAGTGTTGGTGCTTAATGTAACAATATATAGTGTAAATGATAAATCACATTTGAGATTTGTGCTGGCTACTGTATACAGGCCACCAGGGCACCATACAGACTTTATCAAAGAATTTGCTGCCTTTCTATCAGAGTTAGAACTGGCTTGCAGATAAAGTCCTAATTGTTGGTGATTCTAATATACATGTAGATAACGAAAAATATGCATTGGAATTGGCATTTAGAGATATTCTTAACTCTATTTGAGTTAGACAACACGTGTCAGGACCTACTCATTGTCGTAATCATACTCTAGATCTAATATTATCACATGGAATAGATGTTAATGCCGTTCTGCAGCAGAGCGATGACATCTCAGATCAATATCTAGTCTCGTGTAAACTTCATTTAGCCAAGGCTGCAAAGCCGACTCAGTATTGCAAATATGTTAGACCTATTACTGTTAGGAAAAAAACTCAGTTGCAGGTAACTGTCAGGGTTCTGCCCTGGCAACTTTGTCTGTGTTGTCTTTGTTTCATGTCTCTATGTTTGTGTTGTGTTTGAACATGTGGTTTTGTTTGTGTTGGCCATGTGCTCCTCTGTTCCTGCCTCCTTGTTTCCCTGTACCACGCCCTCTTATCTAGTTGAGTCCTCGTTTATGTGATTGTGTTCACCTGTTCCTTGTCTGAGTGTTCTCACCTGTTACTCTTGTTAACTCCCTTTATGTGTGTGCTCTTTCCATCATGTGTTGCCAGTTCGTTAGATGTTGTACTACTGTGCTACATAGTTTGTTTCTTGTTACTAAAGTCTCCAGTGTTTTATTTGTAGAAGTATTTTGTGCTTTAGTTCTGCCATCGGTCCTGTCTGTCTTGTCTTCTGTATCTCTAGTTCCAGTCCTGCTAGCAGAGTGTCCCTGGCTGCTTACACTCTTTGCTTTGGAGGAAGCCTGGTGCTGAGCCTGAGATCCCTGAGTGCCTTGCTGGAGTACTTGGAAGTTCCTGTCTGGCTACTGCTAGTATTCTCAGGTCTCATTCTGCTCTGCCATTACTACTCTCCAGCTTCCGGTCATCTTGCTAGTTACAACTGCTGCTCGGCTGGTTACTACGACTGTCATTGTGTCTCATCCCTGTCTATTGTCTGGACTGTTCACCTCTCCCACCACATCCTGTCATCTGTCTACTGTTTGTCATTAAACCTGTTAACACTCGTTCTGCATTTGAGTCCTCCTTCATAGACCCGTGACAGTAACAGAATATTTATTTTACTCTCAAAATGAGCCCAGGAAAAAATAACAGGAACACAAAAGAAAAGAGGAAGTCCAAATAAAGTCCACTGGGCCAGGAGAGCACTTCTCAAAAACAAATTATAGCGTCACCCTACGCAGCGTCCAAGTCACACTGAATTCCCAGAAAGTGATGAGCACACAGTGAGGGACTGGGTTGGTACATCCAAGTCCCAACAGAAGATAACACCTGGGCAGGCAGTAGAGGAAACCAGGCCTGGCAGGACGAGAGGGAGACAGTTGGAAGCAGGACAAAAAAACAAAACAAAACCACACTTGGAGTCTGAAGTAGCACGGCTGAGGTGGTCACAAGAACAGCATTACACACAACAACAGCCTGACAAAGGACTTGTTGTGGCAAAACTTCTGTCAAACATCATCACTGCGTAAGAGACACTCAGAGTCAAATTAATAAAAAATAAATGTTTATTCTTGCAAGAAGGCCCAGTCGCCTTTACAGCCGTTACATTCTGTGAAGTGAGTGGCGCGCACCAGGAAGACATGAGACAGCCTTTATACTCTTTTCAAGGTTCCTTCTCACTCGGTGTACTTTTCCCCCACTCAGATAAGGTCCCCACTGCTGTTCAGTTTCTACTTAAGGACACAAACTGGTACTGGAATAAACTAGCCAAATCTGACCATTCCTAAGGTCAAGAGGTCCTGTCCCATATATTCTAGGTCATGTTCCAAAAATATTCAAGCTGGCAGTAATAAAACCTCTCATTAAGAAACCGCAATTAGATCCAAATAACCTAGCAAATTACAGACCCATCTCAAATCTTCCATTTATGTCTAAAATACTAGAAAAAAATGTGTCCGCTCAATTGTGCTCTTTCTTGCAAGAAAATGATATCTATGAAAAATTTCAGTCGGGATTCAGACCGCATCATAGCACAGAAACTGCGCTAGTTAAAATTACAAATGATTTACTCTTAGCCTCTGACCAAGGCTGTATCTCAATACTAGTTCTACTTGATCTTAGTGCTGCGTTCGACACTATAGATCATAAAATACTCTTAGATCGACTACAAAACTACACTGGTGTTCAGGGACAGGCATTAAGCTGGTTTAGATCGTACTTATCAGACCGTTACCATTTCGTCTGTTTAAATGGGGAAAAATCAAAGATAACATCAGTAGACTATGGAGTGCCGCAAGGATCTGTCCTAGGCCCTCTGCTATTCTCAATATATATGCTGCCACTTGGTAATATTATAAGAAAACATGGAATTAATTTTCACTGTTATGCTGATGACACTCAATTATATATCTCATCACGACCAGATGAAAACACTAACTTATCTAACTTGACAGTGTGTCTAAAAGATATAAAATGCTGGATGACGTGTAATTTCCTGCTATTAAATTCAGATAAAACGGAGGTATTACTTATTGGTCTACCCACAAAATCCCTTACAATACAACTTTAATTTAGAAGGATGTCCTGTTACTTTATCCACTCTGGTTTTGGCTCGCGTCTTCCGCGGAACCACCCAGGCTTCGTGGTGGTATGTCGGACTCGGAGCCGGAGTGAATGCAACCATGGCTGATCATGACCTGGGCGCTTGTAACAGTCACATAAAGAAAATAATAGATAAATGTAAAAAAAGAATAAACGTTTTAAGATGTATAAGATGTAGATTGGGGTGCAAGTCGGCAATCGTTAAAAATAATATATTGTGCAATGATCAGACTAGTAATAGGTTACGGATGCATAATAGGGGTTTCACAACTACTGATTTTTGCTAGTCGACTAGTTTTGCATAACAGTCGACGACTAGTCGACTAGTCGTTAAATTATTTATTCATTAAATGACGCATTAAAGGGTTAGTTCACTGTAGTGGAAAATTTTAATCTTATGTTAATCTTACATTAATATTATGATAATCAGTAGTTAATTTACTAGATGGATTTAAGTTATGTGTCTTCTGATGATTTTGAAAGAACATGAACTGTGTGTACGTGCATAGTGTGACATACAGGAGCAGGTGGAAGGGGACCTTTGACCTTAGGGCCTGGTCAGCTTTTGACCAGTGTATTTCTGTATTAGGCTATGGTCTGAAGAGAGGGAGAGGCGCCTGTTGTGCCCCTAAAAAGACATAACAGTTCGCTCATATCTGTAAACTTAGCAGGAAAAGGTCCTTGAAAAGAGTACTTAAACCCCCTCCTGCTTCTCTCTGTGTGTCACTCCTCGCACGAATTGAACTTTGTGTGTTTGGACTGAACCTATTCCTGCAGGAATAAAATACTTCTTTTTATTGAATTCGACTCTGAATGACTCTTTCTCAGTGATACTGATTGGTTAGTAAATTTTGCCGTAACAAGCTTGGTGTCAGTTTTAAGTGGGATTCCTTGGAGTTTGCCGACTGGACCTGAGGGCGGACCGACGATTGATCATCCTGGGAAAACATTTCCAGCTCTACCTCGTATAGCCTTGAGAGAAGAGAGGCCGACCGCCACCAGGAACGGAAGGGGACTCCACTGGAATCAGGCACGAACCCGAGGCTGACCAAAGTATCTCTGGTAAGAGTCTGACAAAATATTTTTTTTAAATATATGGTAAAACCATAGTGGCTGTGTCTGTTAGCTGCGTGGGGAGGCGTTCTGCAGAACCAGTCAGGGACGGTTTTGTAGACGAAGGATCTTCACGTAGCAGTCTACTGAGCGTTAATCGATCTGCAAAGAGCACTGGGTGCGCCCTTTCTGGTCTTGGGTTAAGTGATCAGATCTGGTGGAGACGTCCATCAGATTATTAGACGCAGCGTCGAACAGAAAATCCACAAAAGTGACAGAGGCAGCCAATATGGGTAAATCTCAGAGCAAGTTTGCAAAATTTGACACACCGGTTTTCTATCAAATGAGAAAATATTATGGGGGAAAATGTATGTTAGACATTGAAAAGCTGATAAAATACCATGACTTCCCCGGAGAGGGAACACTAAGCACGACGAGACTGAGGGTTGTGAAAGAGTCAGTGGAGGAGGGCAGTAAAACAAAAAGAGGTTGTTGTGGTTGTGCCCGACATGTATGTGATAAATGTGAACAGACAGTGGAATGTTGGCTCGAAGAAGCAGAAAAGAGAGAGCGTAAGAAAATGCAGAAAGAATTAGCACTTAGAAATGAAAATGAAGACAGTAAATTGTGTGAAAGACATGTATGTGTGTCAACATCACCAGACAAAACTAACAAAAAGAATGTTTGTGTTTCTCCACATGAAATGGCGAGTGGGTCGGCTCCGCCGGCCCAAAATCCTCACTTTCCAGTGGTGGCATTGAAAACCCGAAAACTGGACTCCGACCTCGACTGCTCTCCGCCCAGAAGACCAGCACAAGCAGCTGCCGCAGACTGGGACACAGAAGGAGACCTTTCTGAACTGTTCGCTGACACAGTCCCCGACACCCCTGATCCAGACAGCGCTGAGGCCAGCGCACCACCAATCCTGACAAGATCAAAGGTGAAGCAAGAAAAGCCAAGCTTTACAGCTCCCATGGTAGAGGTGGCGGGTGCTGACGGGCCGATGATGGTTTTCAGACCCTGGACAGTGACAGACATGAAGGAAGCCATGGCCCATCTGCCAAATCATGACGATGCAGGTGACAAATTTGCTGATGCAATAACCACATTTTGTCAAGAATTCAGTCCCACCACGCAGGAATTGAAAAGACTGATGGCTGTGAAACTGGGGGCAACGAACTGGCATAAAGTGAGTACGAGTATGGGGAATGTGGAACACCGGCGGAGCCACAGAAACTGGGGACATCCGGACAACGCCCAGTATGTAAACACTGTTGGGGCTCTCACGAGAGCCATAAAAGCGGCTTTCCCAGCACGTGTGGACACGGAAGCGATCAACAGCTGCGCTCAGCTGAGAGCAGAGCCTGTTCGGGACTATTACAGCAGACTGTTCGAGACATTTCGCAAACACAGCGGCTTGGACGAGCCAGCTGACAGAGGTACTGTTCCAGGCACATGGGAATGTCATTTGCAGGGATGTTTTCTGAAAGGACTGAGACCTGAGATCGCACAAGCGGTGAAAGCGAGTTTCATTGAATGGAAGAGCGGCCGGCTGGCCTCCACGCTTGCGCATGCTGTGCACGCGGAGGAACAGCTGTTGACACAGAAGGACAAGAGCAAGGCGAAGGGAGAGAGAGAGCTCCAGACATTTGATCTGTGACAAAATTACAGTGCCGTTGGAATGTGAGACGGAGGGAGGGAGAGCATTTAAACATGCGTTTATGTGTTCTCCGTCCTGCCCGATCCCTCTAATGGGCAGAGATTTAATGTGTGAATTAAATTTGACCCTTACGGGAAATTCATTTGGCATTAGCATTGAAGAACAATCACAACTATGTTGTGCTAAATTTGAGCCACAATGGGCATATGTGTGGCGTGTGGAAAATGATGATTGGGCAGAAATGATTGTAAAACTGGCAAAAGATCGAACAATATCATTTAACACAGACATTATGTCACCTGACCAGCTACATTGTACGTCACATGTTGGTGTAGAACGTGAACCGCAATATGAGGAGGGCTGGTTTAATGGGGAAGAAAATGAGACTGTAAAATTTGATAAGATTTTCTGGACAGAAAATGTGTGTGCGCTCTCTGCCTGTCTCACTGAAAAGCAACTACAGTGTTATTTGATAGCAGGGAAAGCTGCGCCGCACTTATCAGTGGCCAAGGCCAAAGAGCAGCAGTGGGCAGATTTAGGCCTGTTTGTAAAAGACTGCATGACAGCAACAGACTGGGTTGAAATAAATGCAAATGAAAAGCACAGTATCAAAATGGGGGCATTTATGTCAAAATGTGATTTTGAGGTAGAGGTGCAGAGAACTGTTACTGCAGTTGGGACAAGTGTGCTGGAGAAACATGAGGTGGGGGCTATTTCTGTCACAGACATTCACCCTGTTCTGGCAGAAATACCTCCCACATTGTGGGCTAAACACAAATATGATGTGGGTTTAATCAAAGGTTGTGAACCGGTTGTAATCACCCCAAAATCTGATTACAGACCATGCCAAAAGCAGTATCCCCTCAAACGGGAAGCTTTGCAGGGAATTATGCCAGTTTTTGACTCTTTACTGAAAGAGGGCATAATTGTTCCATGCCATGATTCTCCTGTACGCACCCCAATTTTTCCAGTAAAGAAAATACGAGATAGTAATTCACCGGTCGAGTACAGATTTGTGCAAGATTTACAAGCTGTAAATTCTGCGGTAATTTCTAGGGCAGCGAGAGTCCCAAACCCGTATACAATCTTGTCACAGATTCCGCAAAATGCAAAATATTTTACTGTCGTGGATTTGGCTAATGCTTTCTTTAGCGTCCCGTTCCATAAAGACAGCCAGTTTTGGTTTGCGTTTGATTTTAATGGGGAAGGATTTTCGTTCACGCGACTTTGTCAGGGGTTCGTGGACTCTCCGACTATATATAATGAAGCGCTTAGACGAAGTCTCGAGCCCCTGACACTGACACCTGGCACGGCTTTATTGCAATATGTGGATGATCTGCTGATTTGTGCATGTGACAAAGCTACGTGTGTGGCTGACTCTGTCTCCCTCTTGAAGCATCTTGAGCGAGAGGGACACAAAGTCAGTCTTTCAAAAATGCAGTTTGTAAAACAGGAAGTGAAATTTTTGGGTCACGTCATAAAGCCAAACAGTAAATCCATCTGTACCAAACGAGTAAAAGCCATTCAAGATGTGCCAAAACCAATCACGAAAAAACAATTACTGTCATTTTTGGGAATGTGTGCTTATTGTCGTACATTTATTCCTAATTATGCCATTCTTGAGCAGCCTTTGAGAGCCCTGCTAACAGGGAAAGGGCTGAGATCATGTGACAAGCTTGTTTGGACAAGCGAGGCCGAAGAGACATTTGATAACATGAAAATGCAGCTGGCTTTGGCTCCTGCTCTGGGCCTGCCGGCTGTAAATAAACCGTTTGTACAGATGGTGGATGAGAAACATGGATTTATGACTTCTGTTCTGTTGCAGTCTCATGGGGACCGGCTGCGACCTGTGGGGTATTTTTCAACCAAACTTGATGCAGTAGCAGCAGGGCTGCCACACTGTCTGAGAGCCGTGGCAGCTGCTGAATTGGCTGTGCTGGCATCCAGGGAATTTGTGGGGTATTCTGATTTAACTTTGATGGTTCCACATGCTGTCTCCATGATACTGCAGGAACAACGAACCAGCCATCTGTCCGTCGCCAGATGGCTCAGGTATCATTCGATTTTATTGGAAATGCCAAACATTACAGTAAAAAGGTGCACAGTTTTGAATCCTGCCACCCTTCTCCCGACAGAGGAGGATGGAGAGGAGCACCACTGCTGTCTGACAGCGCTTGAACAAGTGTGCACACCACGTCCAGATTTATTAGACACGCCACTTGAAAATTGTGATAATATCCTCTTTGTGGATGGGTCGGCTTCCAAAGATCCACAAACAGGGAAGAATAAAGTAGGATTTGCAATTACCACTGAATTTGAGGTTGTGGCATCTGGCAAATTGCCATCAAATTATTCAGCTCAGGCAGCTGAACTGGTTGCTTTAACCGAAGCATGCAAACTTATGACAGGTCAATGTGTGACAATTTACACAGATTCGCGTTATGCCTTTGGAGTGACCCACGATTTCGCCGCGTTATGGAGACACAGGAAATTTTTAAAATCAGATGGTCGCCCAATTCTAAACGCGTCCCTTGTGTCTGACCTTTTGGAGGCCATTCTTTTACCAGATAAGGTCGCGATTTGTAAATGCGCAGCGCATACTAACGATAACACTTCAGTCTCAACAGGAAACGCACGAGCAGACGCGGCTGCGAAGGCCGCAGCAGCAGGGGGGCCAGAAGCACCACCGTGTGCTTTGGTATCTGACACTAACCTCGACATTTCTTCTTCTTTACAGAGTATGCAGTCTTTTTCCACAGGAGAGGAGAAACACAGGTGGAAGGCGGCAGGCTGCACTTTGCAGGACAATGTGTGGAGAAGCTGTGATGGCATGCCTTGTTTACCGAAACACTTCTTTCCTCATTATGGAAAATTGATACATGGGAAAGACCATGTATCAAAATGGGGGATGATTGAACAGATGAAAGAATTGTGGTTTACCAAAGGGTTTACAGTTTACGCCGAAAAGTTTTGTAAAAGATGTGTCATTTGTAACACACACAATGTGGCAAGAGGTATAAAAACACCAATAGTATCTCAACAACCAGCAGGGGGCCCGTTTGAGTATCTGATGATGGATTATATTGAGTTAACCCCATGTGGGAAACAGAAACACTGCCTGGTGATGGTTGATATGTGGTCCAAATGGGTTGAGGCCTTCCCAACCTCGAAGCAGGACTCGGGAGCAGTAGCGAAAGCTCTGTTGACCGAGATTGTTCCGAGATGGGGAATTCCAAGAAAGATCAGCTCGGACAATGGCAGACACTTTGTCAATGAAGCAATAAAGCAAGTGGGTGAGTTTTTAGGAATTGACATGAGAACACATTGCAGTTACCACGCCGCATCAGGAGGGGCAGTAGAGAGAGAGAACCAAACGATCAAAAACAAATTGGCTAAGTGCTGTGAGGAAACTGGACTCACATGGGTCAAAGCACTCCCTATTGTGTTGATGTACATGAGAATGAGAAAACGAGAGAAAACAAATTTAAGCCCATTTGAAATACTCTTTGGTAGGCCACCGTTCATGGGGATTGAAGGGGGTAGACAAAGGCTGCCATCGACAGAACTGCGTGAAAATGACATGTTGAATTACTGCAAAGAAATGTCTTCTCTGTTGTCTAATGTCTGTGTTCAGGTGAAAGCTGCTCAGGGAAAGGTTGCTGATACGTTCCTGCACAAGGTCAGGCCTGGCGATTTCGTGGTGATTCGTGACCTGAGGAGAAAGAGCTGGAAGGCGAAAAGGTGGCTAGGGCCTTTCCAAGTGTTGTTAACGACGCATACAGCGGTGAAGGTCGCGGAGAGAGCGACGTGGGTCCATGCTAATCACTGCAGGATAGTTCCGGCGCCATCGCAGACGGATCAACAACAGACGGATCAACAACAGAAGGAGACAGTTCCAACTGAATGTCAATAAACGCCGAGGTCAAGTCTGAACGCCAAGTACCACTATCAGTAGAAGAACAAGGCCAGCCAAAGAGAAAAACAAGGCCTGTGTGCAGAGTGAGCCCCACCGTGCGTTCACCACCAGTAATAACCATTGTGAACAGGTACGAACTGAAAAGAACTAAAGAAATCTTAACCACAGACCCCTGCATTCTAGTTGTGTGTTTAAGCGGAACGAGATACAAGCGGACGCAGGGAGGAGACTGGGAGGGACGGATAACTCTCATTGCACGAACGGCATCCGGCTGGACACCGTTAATCAACAAAGCAGATAAGACTCTCAGTGCTTTAAAGACTGAACTCTCTCACACATTCTGGTCACACACTTGCAACTCTGATCGAGCAAACGAGACAAATGGAGAGACCGTGGCACCCCTTCAGGGGACCGGGAATGTGTGGTTTGTGTAGGAGTATGTGCATATTGATCGTGATATCAGTGACTGTTTGTGTGATCATAATGCATCTTACCGAGGGTCTGAGAGCACTGCCAAAGGAGGACTACACCAACTGGACTGAAATATCTGTGCTGAATAACACCATCAGAGGACGAGGCAAGAGAGCCACGCTCGAGAAAGTGGATTCGACGAAGGGTCTAGAGGGGAACATCGTCACGCTCGTGGAAGGATCAAATGTGACTTTCAGGTGCAACCCTTTTCAAAAGAACTGTCCAGACTGCGGGGGGCGCCCTGAGGAGTATGCTGGTTTCTACATCTGCGCAGACCCATGCAGCTGGGCCAAGGTGAAAGCATATTACTACGACTACAAGAAGGGACATGACGACAGATTCAGAGTGCATTCGAACAACATGTACAGCAGCAACAAGTACGGGATGATTGTTGAACTGAAACAAGTAAGACTTTCTGACCAGGGCAGGTATTACTGTGGCCTGAATCTGGGGGGAACTGACTGGTATGAGACCATAGACATTATTGTAAACACTGCCCCACCAATAACGACGACGATGAAACCTTTCATGCCACCTAAGATCGAACGAGAGACAAAGGAGGAGATGGCTTGGATGGAGAATGGAGATGCGAGTAAAGGCCAAGTGAACCCTGAGGTACAGAACGCCATATCAAAGTGTCAAGGGAACAAAGCCTGTGCGCTAGCCATTTTGCAGAAGGAGGAGCTGGAGATTTCAACGAGCTGCTGGCTTTGTCTGCAAATGTCTCACGCCTGGAAAGCTGTTCCACTGCCTGCAGCAACAGCTAAGGAAACAAAGTGTCTGATCCCACAGCAAATGACTGACGTGCTTAAAGCTGTGCTTGATCTTGAAAAAGGAAAGACACCAACGAAACAACCTGAGGACAACTGTGACCACGTGCAGCAGTACAAACACACCGAAATAGCGATCCCACCACTGAGAGTGACAACAACGAAGGGTGATGTATGTGTTTGTTTGAATAATGAGAGACTGTTTAAAGCAGGGTGGTCTGATTGCAGGATCAAAATCAACGTAAGGGAAGAAACAACGGACAATTGCACTGCAGTCATTAACAATGCAGAAGTAAATTTCACATGTCCATTCAGTAAGCCAAATGAGACTACACCTGCAGCAGTGTGGGTGTGTGGTAACAGGGCATTTCACAAAATGCAAGAGAAATGGTCAGGGTGCTGTTATCCAGCTTTAATGAATGTGGGTACATCTGTGTATTTGCCAAGTAAACAATCTGTGGGGGGAAGACAGAAAAGGAATGTTAACATTTTGCCAGGTGCTTTGCCAAATCACTATAATGGGTACACTTTATCTGACCCCTGGACGACCCCTGGGGCTAATGTGGGTTGGTCATTGTTCTTAGGAGTTGGAACGACAGTCACTATCAATAAGATCAATGGATTAGCCTGGACAGTGTTAGCAATAGCTAATAGTACTGAAAATGCTTTAACAATGATAAATGACGAAATGAAACACCTGAGAGATGCCGTTATTCAGAATAGGCTTGCTCTAGATATACTTTCCTCAGAGAGAGGCGGGGTGTGTAAGCTGTTAGGAATGTCTTGTTGTTTTAATATTCCAGACTATAGTAACAACATCACGGATGTGATTGAACACATGAGAAGGGCTGTCAGGGAGCCTGAGCACGCCAATCTGCATGGATGGGGTGGGTCATGACTATGTGGGGAGGATGGGTATACTGGATACTGGAAACCTTACTGCCAATTGGGATAATAGGCTGTGTGATACTGCTTTGCATACCTTGTATTATGAAATGTGTCTCTAGCTCAGTAAAGAGAATGATTGGAGCAGGGACATCTGCTACACTGGTAAAAATGACAGCCCATCCGAATGATGATGACAATGACAAAAGATTTGATGATTCTAGTAGTGACAGCTACAGTGACATGTGTTAGACATTTGGGGTATGTTTTTTTTTTTCTTTCATTTCTCTTCTTCCTATGAATGTTTTTGATATGAAAAGATGGTTAAAAGCTGTGCTTATCCGCTATGTGATAAGGTACAAGGAGAGGGTTTTGAAATGAAGGGTTTTATTATACTTTTCTCATACTCTGTATTTTGATGTGACCAGTGTGGATTGATGATTTGTTGGTTTTCTAACTAGTCTGTACACTATTTCTTATTTAACTAAGGTGACTGAGGGTCAAACTATGTTTGGGGTACAGCAACAGTGATTGTTTATCTAGCCCGGCTTTAGTTGAATTCTTTATCTGCTTGCTAAATATTTAAGGGACTATCCTTACAAAACAGCCTAAGCTTTTTCCTTTCAGAATGCTATTTTTCACAAATATTTAAGTAGAGTGATCATTTATGCGAAAATCAGAAATGAAGAGTATAAGTGTCAAGTCAAGTCAAGTCACCTTTATTTATATAGCGCTTTTTACAATACAAATTGTTTCAAAGCAGCTTTACAGAGATAACAGGAAAACAATGTTGTAATAGTATTGTTCAATTGAAAATTAAATGTCCCCAACTAAGCAAGCCAAAAGGCGAAGGAAACAGTGGCAAGGAACCAAAACTCCATCAGGTGACAGAATGGAGAAAAAAACCTTGGGAGAACCCAGGCTCAGTCGGGGGGCCAGTCCTCCTTTAGCCAACGAATGAACAGTGTATGATTATGAGTTAGGCAGCATAATGTCAGGAGTCAGATGGGATCAGAACTTTCACGATATTATCCAGTTCATCTGGTTGGGTAGGGTCATCCGGCCGGTGAGGAGATGAGTGGTGGGTGTCCATGGACCTTCACAGCCCTGATAATGCGTGTCGTCGTGTCCATGTGATGGTCCTTCATCAGATCTGGATATGCCCTGGATCCGGCGGTCTGCGGTAAACCTCGGGATAAACAGAGAGACTAATATTAGCGTAGACGCCATCCTTCTTATGATGTACAAAGTACATCAGGAATTATGGGAAGTGTTCCCGGTTCCGGCTGATCTAATCTATGCAGCCTAACATTGAATTATAGAAATCTATAATGTGTTATGTGTATGCTAAGCCAAAGAGATGTGTTTTTAGTCTAGATTTAAACTGACAGACTGTATCTGCTTCCCGGACCGTGTTAGGAAGATTGTTCCAAAGTTTTGGTGCTAAATAGGAAAAGGATCTACCGCCAGCAGTCGATTTTGATATTCTAGGTATTATCAACTGGCCAGAATTTTGAGATCGCAATAGACGTGAAGGACTATAATGCGTTAAGAGCTCGCTCAAGTACTGGGGAGCTAAACCATTTAGTGCTTTGTAAGTAATCAGCAATATTTTAAAATTTATACGATGTTTAATAGGCAGCCAATGCAGTGTTGACAGAACCGGGCTAATATGGTCATACTTCCTGGTTCTGGTAAGAACTCTAGCGGCTGCATTTTGAACTAGCTGTAGTTTGTTTAATAAGCGTGCAGGGCAACCACCCAGTAGAGCATTACAATAATCTAGCCTTGAGGTCATGAAAGCATGAACTAATTGTTCCGCATTTGTCAGTGAGAGCATATGACGTAATTTAGATATATTTTTAAGATGGAAAAAAGCGGTTTTACAGATACTAGACACGTGACTTTCAAATGAAAGATTGGTATCAAAGAGCACACCCAGGTTCCTAACTGACGTCGAAGACTTAACAGAGCAGCCATCAAGTGTTAGACAGTATTCTAGGTTATTAGGTGAGGAAGTTTTTTGTCCAATGATTAGAATCTCTGTTTTTTCAGAATTTAGTAATAGGAAATTACTGGTCATCCAATTTTTTATATCAGCTATGCATTCCGTTAATTTTGTGAATTGGTAAGTTTCGTTAGGTTTTGAAGAAATATACAGCTGAGTATCATCAGCATAACAGTGAAAGCTAATTCCATATTTCCTAATTATATCTCCTAATGGTAGCATGTACAGAGTGAACAGCAGCGGTCCTAGTACTGAGCCTTGTGGTACGCCATACTGAACTTGTGATCGATAAGACATCTCTTCATTTACTGATACAAACTGAAAACGGTCAGATAAGTATGATTTAAACCATGCTAGTGCAATTCCGCTAATGCCAACATAGTTTTCTAGTCTATTTAAAAGAATGTTGTGGTCGATAGTATCAAATGCAGCACTAAGATCAAGTAACACTAATAGAGAGATACAACCACGATCGGATGATAGGAGCAAATCATTTGTGACTTTAATGAGAGCAGTCTCAGTACTATGGTACGGTCTAAATCCGGACTGAAAATCCTCGCAGATATTATTTCTTTCTAAAAAGGAACACAGTTGTGAGGATACTGCTTTTTCTAGTATCTTTGACAGAAAAGGCAGATTCGAGATTGGCCTGTAATTGACTAATTCTGTAGGATCAAGTTGCGGTTTTTTAACAAGCGGTTTAATCATAGCCAACTTAAAGGTTTTTGGTACGTATCCTAATGACAAAGATGAATTAATGATATCTAGAAGAGGATCTATGATCTCTGGAAGCATCTCTTTCAGTAGCTTAGTCGGTATAGGGTCTAGCATACAAGTTGTCGATTTAGATGAATTAACAATTTTGCAAAATTCTTCCTCTCCTATAGCAACAAATGAATCAAAATGTTCCTCACAGAGACTACATTATACTCCCTGATGCGATACTGTAGTAGACGGTTGCATAGTTATAATTTTGTCCCTGATATTATCAATCTTATAAGTGAAGAAGTTCATAAAGTCATTACTGCTGTGTTTCTTATAAACTTCTGGGCTTGAAGCTTTCTTTTTGTTAGTTTAGTCACTTGTTCAAATAAATACCTAGGATTATGTTTATTTTCTTCTAATAGGGTTGAAAAATAATTAGTTCTAGCATCTTTTAAGGCCTCTCTGTAAGCAATCGAGCTCTCCTTCCATGAAATCCGAAATACCTCTAGTTTTGTTTTCTTCCAGTTTCGCTCCATTTTTCTGGCTGCTCTCTTAAGGGCCCGGGTGTGCTCATTGTACCACGGCGTTGGACTAATTTCTTTAATCTTCTTTAAGCGCAGCGGAGCAACTGTGTCTAAAGTGCTGGAAAAGAGAGAGTTAAAAGTTTCTGTTGCAATATCAAGTTCTTCTAAGCTATCTGGGATGCTGAGATTATGAAACTGATTTGGAAGATTATTGATAAAGCAATCTTTAGTGGCAGAAGTGATAGGTCTAACATATTTATAACACGGAGTCGGCTTTGCAGCCTTGGCTAAATGTAATTTACACGAGACTAGATAGTGATCGGAGATGTCGTCGCTCTGCTGCAGAATTTCAACGCCATCAACATCTATTCCATGTGATAATATTAGATCAAGAGTATGATTACGACAATGAGTAGGTCCTGACACGTGTTGTCTCACTCCAATTGAGTTTATAATGTCTTTAAATGCCAATCCCAATGCATCTTTTTCATTATCTACATGTATATTAAAATCACCAACAATTAGGACTTTATCTGCAGCCAATACTAATTCTGATAGAAAGTCAGCAAATTCTTTGAGAAAATCTTTATGGTGACCTGGTGGCCTGTATACAGTAGCCAGCAGAATTCTCAAACGTGATTTATTGTTTACACTATAAATTTTTACATTAAGCACCAACACTTCAAAAGAAGTATATTTAAAACTAGATGTTCTTAGTGGTTTTGAGAATATTACTATAAATTACAGCAACACCGCCCCCTTTGCCTTTCGGACGAGGCTCATGTTTATAACAATAATCTTGCGGAGTGGACTCATTTAAAGTAATGTAATCGTTTGGTTTTAGCCAGGTTTCTGTCAAACACAGCACATCTAGGTTATAGTCTTTAATCTTATCATTAACTATGAGCGATTTTGAATTAAGGGATCGAATATTCAGCAACCCAAGCTTTATCGTTTGCTCATCTGTATTATATCTGTTTTTTATTTGTTGAACATCAATTAGATTTTTAACCTTAGAAAGGTTTGGCAGTTTTTTGGATTTCCAAATTCGGGGAACAGACACAGTCTCTATAGGATGATATCTAGGTGAAAGAGTCTCTATGTGATGAGATTTATCTGACCTTGGTGACGTGAGGCCGCTAGCAGACGGTCGGTTTAGCCAGTTTGTCTGCTTCCTGACCTGAGCCCCAGATTGTCATGTTTTATCTCTAAGACTATGAGCCAAATTACTAGAGAGAAGAGCAGCACCATCCCAGGTGGGATGAATACCATCTCTTTTCAACAGGTCAGGCTTGCCCCAAAAACTTTTCCAATTGTCTATGAATTCTATATTATGTTGCGGACACCAATTAGACAACCAGCCATTGAGTGAACACAATCTACTAACTATCTCATCACTCCTTCGAACAGGAAGGGGGCCAGAGCATATTACAGTGCCTGACATCGTACTTGCGAGTTCAAACACCTCTTTAATATTAATTTTGGTGATCTCCGACTGGCGAAGTCGAACATCATTAGTGCCGACGTGAATAACAATCTTAGAGAATTTACGATTAGCATTAGCCAGCACTTTTAAATTTGATTTGATGTCAGGCGCTCTGGCTCCTGGCAAACATGTGACTATGGTGGCTGGTGTCTCTATTTTCACGTTCCGTGTAATAGAATCGCCAATTACCAGGGCACAATCAACAGCATTCTCAGTGGGTGTTTCACTGAGAGGGGCAAATCGATTTGTTATGGTAACCGGAACAGAAGAGTGGTTTTTTGATCCGCGACTAGAGCGATTTCTCACCGTCACCCATCTGCCTGGCTGCACAGGCAATAACTCAGCCGGAACCGAATCATGTAAATGGTTCACTATGCTAGGCGCATCCAAAGTAGTATCTAAAGCTCGAGCACACTTACTATCCTCAATTAAAGTTTGGATGCGTGTCTCTAATTCTGAAATCTTCTCCGTCAGCCTGACTGTCTCCTTGCATTTATCACATATAAACCCTATGCCGACGGGGAAGGCTATGGTAAACATATGGCATGAGGTGCAAGTGACAATAACAGGACAAGACATTACTCACCGTGTTTGTTGACTGATTCTTACTCACCTGGGCTTTTTATGAACTCAGATGCGCGGGCTCGCACGAGAAAAATAAATAAATAACTGAGCGCACGGGTGGCGCTTTAACAGGCTAGCGAGATACTAGCGTGTTGTGCTAACAATAACGGAAGCTAGCGATGTTAGGTAAACTGTAATTAGTAGTATAAACAACTAGAAATGATAGTAAACGATGGTTCAAAACAGAAAGAAATGCGAGGCTTAGACGGAGCTAACAGCCTCGGAGCAAACACACTCACACACAACAGCAGGCAGCGAGGCAGACAGGAGCAATCGATCGGCAGACCGTCCTCGATCGGCAGGATATAAGTGTGATCGGCAGGATATAAGTGTGATGATAAGACTTAAAATTTGTCTCTTTGGTTTTATTATTATGATTATGGGTAATCTGAATGATAAAAAGTGGGGATTGTAGTGGAAAATTTTAATCTTATGTTAATCTTACATTAATATTATGATAATCAGTAGTTAATTTACTAGATGGATTTAAGTTATGTGTCTTCTGATGATTTTGAAAGAACATGAACTGTGTGTACGTGCATAGTGTGACATACAGGAGCAGGTGGAAGGGGACCTTTGACCTTAGGGCCTGGTCAGCTTTTGACCAGTGTATTTCTGTATTAGGCTATGGTCTGAAGAGAGGGAGAGGCGCCTGTTGTGCCCCTAAAAAGACATAACAGTTCGCTCATATCTGTAAACTTAGCAGGAAAAGGTCCTTGAAAAGAGTACTTAAACCCCCTCCTGCTTCTCTCTGTGTGTCACTCCTCGCACGAATTGAAATTTGTGTGTTTGGACTGAACCTATTCCTGCAGGAATAAAATACTTCTTTTTATTGAATTCGACTCTGAATGACTCTTTCTCAGTGATACTGATTGGTTAGTAAATTTTGCCGTAACATTCACCCCAAAATGAAAATTAAGTCATTAATTACTCACCCCCATGCTGTACCAACCCCGTAAGACCTTCGTTCATCTTCGGAACACAAAATAAGATATTTTTGATTAAATCTGAGAGTTGGGTAACTCCTCCATAGGCTTCCGGGAATGAAACCTGACAGCCCCGAAAAGTCATTAAAGACATCGTTAAAATAGTCCAAGTGACTATAGTGACTCGATCTTAAGTTTATCAAGCGATGAGAATACTTTTTGAGCGCAAAAAAACAAACAAAAATAACGATTTTCTTCAAGCATTCATTTCCTTCTCTGTTTGGCCTTTAGCTTCCACTTAGTGTAATTGCGTAGAGCTTCTGGTTGAACGTCACACGCATCACACACATGACCAGTGTTGGCCAATAGTGAGCCTACGTGTGACGTATAACACAGAAGCTCTACGCAATTACACTAAGTTTCATTCCCGGAAGCCTATGGATGAGTGACCCAGCTCTCAGATTTAATCTAAAATATCTTAATTTGTGTTCCGAAGATGAACGAAGGTCTTACGGGGTTGGTACAGCATGAGGGTGAGTAATTAATGACTTAATTTTCATTTTGGGGTGAACTAACCCTTTAACGCATTGAGCATTGTTAAGGAAGACACAGAGGAAGGAGTTCAATTGGAAATGTATTTTTTTTTAAAAATCAGAAATAACATCATAAATAAATTCATCAGTTATTCTTTTCATCAACATAAAACAGCAGCATTCATTTAAAACATTCTTGTAATTAAACATTCTTGTTATGAGCCGCGCCACACCACGCGCATCAGCGAACGTTGCAGATAAACATTGCAGCATGGAAAAATTGCAAAAAACGATTTAGTTTCATATTCATGTTTACATTTTTTTTATTATTATTATTTATTTCATGTTGATTAGCCTATATGACAAGGCGCCATCGCGCTCTTCTCTTAAATGAACGAAACTCAGTGTATAAGCTACTTGCCCCACAGACCTGAGAAATATATGTATGTATTTAGCCAAAGCGACTTAAACATGGTAAACTCAACTGTTTAGACATTAGAGTCAACGTTAGTTCTAAACTTGCAGGCTCTTCCTCCTCCTCCTACCAGCTGAGTCAGGTGCGCCAGGGCAAGAAACTTCAGCTGCTTAAACCGTGGATCTAGCATGCATGCCGTTATCGGGATTGAATCTGCCAGGATGTCAGACTCTAGTTTGAAGCGTTTTATGAGTTCTTTCACGACGCAGGTACCTCAACGCCTGACGCTATTTTCTTTCCGACTAGTCGACTAGGGCCGACAGCGCCGACTAGTGGTTGTGACAGTCGACTAGTTGACTAGTCGACTAGTTGATGAAACCCCTAATGCATAATATACAGCTCAGCATCAGCATCCAAGTTAAAGAAATAAATGTTATTCAGTAGCAAGCATTACGAATAAGTTGTGGAGCATTCAGAACATCCCCTACTCTGGATGTTGAGGTTATTAAAAATGTCATATTGGAGTACACTAAAAGGACACGATGAGAATCACCCAGTGAAAAAGATCCTAGAAAAATGCTGGGAGTATGGAAAAGGAGAAATAAATAGTTTTGGATGGAATGTAGAAAAAGAAGCCCAGAACATAGAAATAAATAATATAAATATTAGTCACACAGTGGTAATACCACCAATACCTCCATGGCTTTTCCCTAAACCTGATGTAGATCTAAAATTGCAAGACAGGATGCAAACAATAGAAATAATCATAACAAAGGATATAGTTGTGAAGCAGCACCTAAGTCAAGCATATTACAATAGTATTCAAATATTCACGGATGGATCTAAGAATGGACATACAGCAGCAGCAGCAGTTTACATTCCCCATTTTAAATATAGGATTGAAAAGAGAATTACAGATCATGTTTCATTATATACTGCAGAAATGATAGGAATTTTAATGGCACTTCAATGGGTGGAAGACGTTCATCCTATGGATGTAGTGATTTGCTCAGACTCCTATTCAGCTTTAATGCGTTTAAATAGTGGAAAGTCAGAGTCCAGGCAGGATATCTTGTATGAAATGCTACAAAATCTGTACAGAATATACAGAATAGGAGTAAACATTTCATTTGTATGGGTTCCAGCACACGCGGGGGTAGAGGGTAATGAGGAGGTTGATCAGTTGGCAAAGAGATCTTTGAAATGAAATCTAATAGACATTAATATATGTCCCTGAGTAAAACTGAATTAAAGCAAAAATAAAATCTGCTCTAAATAAGATGTGGCAACAGAAATAGGACAAGGAGACAAAAGGAAGACATCTGTATAAAATTCAAAATAAAGTTGGGGTTGAGAGAAATAAATACGGAAGCAGAAAAGAAGATTCCATAACATCTAGGCTTCGAATAGGGCATGCCTTAATTACTCAATTTTTATCATAGGGAAAAGAGAATCTGTAAATTGTGATAAATATGGCTTGTCAGAAACAGTTGAACATGTGTTGATTCATTGCACAGAATACGACAAAGAATCAATTTTGCAGAATCATTAAGCTACGTAGGTATTAATACATTGTCAGTAAATAGCATATTTCAAAACGCACAGAAAGAGAAAAGGGTTTATAGTGCTTTAATGGGGTAAACAGGATTGGTTAACAGAATATAGTTTAATATAAAAAAAATCTGAATTATTAGATTAATTAATTATTTGATAATTTGCTTCACTCGATTAATGCTTCACACTCCTGTCCAGTTGGACACCCTTTTAGTTTGCCAACTCCGAAAGAAGAAGAAGAAGTCTGTTGTAGAAATTTTAATAGTCATTTATTCCTAACAGATATCATAAGAGAGAGAACCTATGCAATGTGTAAAAGTATATGTGTGTACGTGCTTGTACGTGACGTTTCAGGATATGGGACAGGATATATGACGTTTCATATATGGGACAGGACCTCTTGACCTTAGGAATGGTCAGATTTGGCTAGTTTATTGCAGTACCAGTTTGTGTCCTTAAGTAGAAACTGAACAGCAGTGGGGACGTTATCTGAGTGGGGTAAAAGTACAGCGAGTGAGAAGGAACCTTGAAAAGAGTATAAAGGCTGCCTCATGTCTTCCTGGTGCGCGCCACTCACTTCACAGAATGTAACGGCTGTGATGGCGACTGGGCCTTCTTGCAAGAATAAACATTTCTCTTTTTATTAATTTGACTCTGAGTGTCTCTTACGCAGTGATGATGTTTGACAGAAGTTTTGCCACAACAATTTGGTGTCAGAAGTGGGATTCCTTGGCAGTGCCTTCTGGACCTGAGAGCGGACGGTGTTTGGCCACCTGGACTGAGCAGTTCCAGCTCTACCTCGTAAGTTTCAGAGAGAGGGGCCGACCGCTATCAGGGCCAGGAGAAGCTCCACTGGAATCATGAAAACGAACCCGTGGCAACTCAAGACATCTCTGGTAAGAGACGGCTAAAATATTTCTTTTGGGCTAAAATATTTTTCAATTTGTGAGTAAAGCCATGGCGGCTGGATCTGTTAGTTTCTGTGGTGTAGGTCAAGAAAACTGATGCAATAGGGCTAACTGTGCGAAGAGGCGTTCTACAAAACCAGTCAGGGATGGTTTTGTTGACGAGGGATCTTCGTGCAGCAGTTTATTGGGGGTCAATTGGGACTTACTTTTGAACGGGTCGTAGTTAATGCAGTAGGGCTAACTGCGTGAGGAGGCGTTCTGCAAAACCAGTCAGGGACGGTTTTGTAGACGAGGGATCTTCACGTAGCAGTCTACTGAGAGTTAATCGATCTGCAAAGAGCACTGGGTGTGCCCTTTCTGGTCTTGGGTTAAGTGATCAGATCTGGTGGAGACGTCCATCAGATTATTAGACGCAGCGTCGAACGGAAAATCCACAGAGTAACAGAAACAGCCGCTATGGGAAAATCTCAGGGGTAAGCATGCCAAATTTGATACACCGGTTTTCTGTAGAATTAGGAAGAGTGTAAAAAAATGTGAAAAGATAATGGATTGTTGGCTTGAAGATAAAATGTCGAACTGCCAGGAGAAATAAAGTTTTTACTTCTTCATCCAGCAAATGGATGCATGACATTAGATGTCTATAGAACTTAAAGTTATATGATATGGATTGAAGTAGCAAGCAGCAATAAGGCTGTCTGTGTGAAATAGAGTGATAGAGTGATAGTAAGTGAGAGATTTGGTGGAAGAGGGAAGAGGGGAAAAACAAAACAAAACAAGAAGGTTGGTGTGTGAGATATGTTTATGTGGGGATTGTGCAAACAATCATGTACTGGTTAGATAATGAAGGAACTGGCATGTTTGAGAAAAGAAAGGAGAGGATACAGAAAGAAATGGCATGTAGGGGATTGAGAAGAAATATAGTAGAAAACTATTTGTGATGAAAAAAAAATGTCTGACAGAATTTATGGAAGTCAAACTAACTGTTTAATTGGTATGAAAATTCAGTTTTAGAATAAAATAAGGCATTGTATGATTGACGGGGATTAACATGACATGAAGAATGTTTTAAGCAACATGGGGAACAATTATATATTTTAACGGTAAAATAATGATTGAAATTGTTTAGTTTTAGTTTGACAATCATTGTGTTTTGAACCAAAAGGGTCTATAATGGGGTAGTGAAAGGGATGGATTTAATATCCATCTTCGTTTATTATGAAAGGAATTGGAAATTATAGTTTATAAAAAAAACGAATGCATATCCTGGTGTTCATGATTATAGACAATGTCTGTATTTAATATCTGAGGAGTGACTGAGGGTCCAGCTATATGCTGGGAGTACAGCAGCAGTGTTTGCTTATTCAGCCCGGCTTTTTGGATGTTAGATATGCACTTGTTCTGTAATCAGTGTTGTTGATGATAATAGCAAATTAGTAAAATGTAAAGACAGCTATGTCCAAAGTCGGATATTTTGTTGATATTAAGTCATTGAAGCGAAAGATATTGAAAACAAATTAGAATATAATGAGCATTTCCATGCAGCTTATGAAAATTAATGTTGTGCCAATAATAATGATGAAGATTATGATTCGGCTATTGTTGTATCTGGCACTGGTGGACTGTGAAAGAATACAGAGAACTGCTTATCCAGCCCAGTCTCACACCCAAGGCGTCATCTAACTGACCATGGTCACCACTTTTGACCATGTTTGGCCATGCGTCAACATGCCGACGCACAAGGTACCCCTTAAGCGTCAATATGAGACGCGTCTTCTAGTGGTCTAATCCTAACCCTACCCCAGACCTAAACCTACCCATAACGGAAGCGTCATCTAACTGACGCTAAAGGGTGCGCGTCATTTTATGACGCCCGAGGACGCCCGAGGATGAGCGTCTCATATTGACGCTTAAGGGGTACCATGTGCGTCGGCATGTTGACGCATGGTCAGAAGCGTCAGTTAGTTGACGCCTTGGGATGAGACTCAGTGGCTCTGTTTGCATTCCTGAATGGAACACACTGCTTCAAGGGTGTGCAGTAAGTTAGAGCAGACGGAGAGTGTTTTAATTGTGGTCAGCAGGACCATTTAACATGTAAATGCCCACTGAGAAGGTGTTTGAAAATGTGATAGTGACACATTTCTGGTAATAATGTGGGATTGAAAGTAGATCAGTGTTTAAATGACGATATTAACATTTTCGTCTGAGAAAGAATAAGAGATAAAAAAACAAGGTCAAAAGATTGAAGTCTTAAAGTGAATCCTTTGAAAATATCTATAATAGTAATTTTTATAAGTGAATTGATGAATACAGTTTGATGTAAAATTATGGATAATGACAACAAATGTGAGTTGCAGGAAGGAAAAAGTAACTAAAAGGATGATTGTGTTTTTAATTAAACATTTTGAAAAAGGGTTCAGGTTATATAGAGAGACAAATCTCACAGATGATTTATAATAACTGCAAAAGATGCAGAGAGAAGCCATGTCAAATTTAGTGTGAATCCTTATTGGAGATTGATAAACTCCTAGAAAAAAAACCTTTGAAATCAGATATTAAACTATGGTAATTAAGAACTTGACAACTAAAATTGAGATGAAATGTGAAACGTTATTGAGAACTAGAATAATTATTTAAGATCAAATAAGCAGAAGCAGTAATAGGCTACTGGATTAACAGTTGTTAAACGTAAAATGTGTTTTGTTGGTGTTTTGACCATGAGAGAACTAGAAGCTGATGTTTTGCTTTCAAAAGATAAGTTTGTTATTGGCTGTAATGAAACAGCTCACTTATCTGAATCTGATGTGTGCTGTGGCTGTAAACGGCCAGTATGACAGAGACTCAATCTGAGTGGAAATTTGTAATGTCTAAATAAAGACAACTATAAAATTATGTTTATTTGGAAACAAATGTAATTTCTGGCAAGGATGCCTTAAGCTGGGATAGTTAAAAAATGATAGATAAAGTTTGATGTTAGAAGTATATGAGAGAACAGTGTACCGGTCCGGAATGCCTCAGAGTCTCTCTCAGTAAATTTCAGCTAACAGGCTGTTATCTGAGCCTGTGTCATAAGTAATAATAAGCTATTTATAGTAAAAGCACAGTGTTTCAGTTGAAAAATCAGACACAGAGAGGGTCAAGTCAAGTCAAGTCACCTTTATTTATATAGCGCTTTTTACAATACAAATTGTTTCAAAGCAGCTTTACAGAGATAACAGGAAAACAATGTTGTAATAGTATTGTTAAATTCAAAATTAAATGTCCCCAACTAAGCAAGCCAAAAGGCGAAGGCAACAGTGGTGGCAAGGAACCAAAACTCCATCAGGTGACAGAATGGAGAAAAAAACCTTGGGAGAACCCATGCTCAGTCGGGGGGCCAGTCCTCCTTTGGCCAACGAATGAACAGTGTATGATTATGATTATGTCAGGAGTCAGATGGGATCAGAACTTTCACGGTATTATCCAGTTCATCTGGTTGGGATGGGTCATCCGGCCGGTGAGGAGATGAGTGTGGTGAGGTGTCCATGGGCCTTCACAGCCCAGATAATGTGTGTCGTCGTGTCCATGTGATGGTCCTTCATCAGATCTGGATATGCCCTGGATCCGGCGGTCTGCGGTAAACCTCGGGATAAACAGAGAGACTAATATTAGCGTAGACGCCATCCTTCTTATGATGTACAAAGTACATCAGGAATTATGGGAAGTGTTCCCGGTTCCGGCTGATCTAATCTATGCAGCCTAACATTGAATTATAGAAATCTATAATGTGTTATGTGTATGCTAAGCCAAAGAGATGTGTTTTTAGTCTAGATTTAAACTGACAGACTGTATCTGCTTCCCGGACCGTGTTAGGAAGATTGTTCCAAAGTTTTGGTGCTAAATAGGAAAAGGATCTACCGCCAGCAGTCGATTTTGATATTCTAGGTATTATCAACTGGCCAGAATTTTGAGATCGCAATAGACGTGAAGGACTATAATGCGTTAAGAGCTCGCTCAAGTACGGGGGAGCTAAACCATTTAGTGCTTTGTAAGTAATCAGCAATATTTTAAAATTTATACGATGTTTAATAGGCAGCCAATGCAGTGTTGACAGAACCGGGCTAATATGGGTATACTTCCTGGTTCTGGTAAGAACTCTAGCGGCTGCGTTTTGAACTAGCTGTAGTTTGTTTAATAATATCGTGCAGGGCAACCACCCAGTAGAGCATTACAATAATCTAGCCTTGAGGTCATGAAAGCATGAACTAATTGTTCCGCATTTGTCAGTGAGAGCATATGACGTAATTTAGATATATTTTTAAGATGGAAAAATGCGGTTTTACAGATACTAGACACGTGACTTTCAAATGAAAGATTGGTATCAAAGAGCACACCCAGGTTCCTAACTGACGTCGAAGACTTAACAGAGCAGCCATCAAGTGTTAGACAGTATTCTAGGTTATTAGGTGAGGAAGTTTTTTGTCCAATGATTAGAATCTCTGTTTTTTCAGAATTTAGTAATAGGAAATACTGGTCATCCAATTTTTTATATCAGCTATGCATTCCGTTAATTTTGTGAATTGGTAAGTTTCAAATATACAGCTGAGTATCATCAGCATAACAGTGAAAGCTAATTCCATATTTCCTAATTATATCTCCTAATGGTAGCATGTACAGAGTGAACAGCAGCGGTCCTAGTACTGAGCCTTGTGGTACGCCATACTGAACTTGTGATCGATAAGACATCTCTTCACTTACTGCTACAAACTGAAAACGGTCAGATAAGTATGATTTAAACCATGCTAGTTCAATTCCGCTAATGCCAACATAGTTTTCTAGTCTATTTAAAAGAATGTTGTGGTCGATAGTATCAAATGCAGCACTAAGATCAAGTAACACTAATAGAGAGATACAACCACGATCGGATGATAGGAGCAAATCATTTGTGACTTTAATGAGAGCAGTCTCAGTACTATGGTACGGTCTAAATCCGGACTGAAAATCCTCGCAGATATTATTTCTTTCTAAAAAGGAACACAGTTGTGAGGATACTGCTTTTTCTAGTATCTTTGACAGAAAAGGCAGATTCGAGATTGGCCTGTAATTGACTAATTCTGTAGGATCAAGTTGCGTTTTTTTAACAAGCGGTTTAATCATAGCCAACTTAAAGGTTTTTGGTACGTTCCTAATGACAAAGATGAATTAATGATATCTAGAAGAGGATCTATGACCTCTGGAAGCATCTCTTTCAGTAGCTTAGTCGGTGTAGGGTCTAGCATACAAGTTGTCGATTTAGATGAATTAACAATTTTGCTAAATTCTTCCTCTCCTATAGCAACAAATGAATCAAAATGTTCCTCACGGAGACTACAATATACTCCCTGATGCGATACTGTAGTAGACGGTTGCATAGTTATAATTTTGTCCCTGATATTATCAATCTTATAAGTGAAGAAGTTCATAAAGTCATTACTGCTGTGTTTCTTGGAAACTTCTGGGCTTGAAGCTTTCTTTTTCGTTAGTTTAGTCACTTGTTCAAATAAATACCTAGGATTATGTTTATTTTCTTCTAATAGGGTTGAAAAATAATTAGTTCTAGCATCTTTTAAGGCCTCTCTGTAAGCAATCGAGCTCTCCTTCCATGAAATCCGAAATACCTCTAGTTTTGTTTTCTTCCAGTTGCGCTCCATTTTTCTGGCTGCTCTCTTAAGGGCCCGGGTGTGCTCATTGTACCACGGCGTTGGACTATTTTCTTTAATCTTCTTTAAGCGCAGCGGAGCAACTGTGTCTAAAGTGCTGGAAAAGAGAGAGTTAAAAGTTTCTGTTGCAATATCAAGTTCTTTTAAGCTATCTGGGATGCTGAGATTATGAAACTGATTTGGAAGATTATTGATAAAGCAATCTTTAGTGGCAGAAGTGATAGGTCTAACATATTTATAACACGGAGTCGGCTTTGCAGCCTTGGCTAAATGTAATTTACACAAGACTAGATAATGATCGGAGATGTCGTCGCTCTGCTGCAGAATTTCAACGCCATCAACATCTATTCCATGTGATAATATTAGATCTAGAGTATGATTACGACAATGAGTAGGTCCTGACACGTGTTGTCTCACTCCAATTGAGTTTATAATGTCTTTAAATGCCAATCCCAATGCATCTTTTTCATTATCTACATGTATATTAAAATCACCAACAATTAGGACTTTATCTGCAGCCAATACTAATTCTGATAGAAAGTCAGCAAATTCTTTGATAAAATCTTTATGGTGCCCAGGTGGCCTGTATACAGTAGCCAGCAGAATTCTCAAACGTGATTTATTGTTTACACTATAAATGTTTACATTAAGCACCAACACTTTCAAAAGAAGTATATTTAAAACTAGATTTCTTAGTGGTTTTGAGAATATTCCTATAAATTACAGGAACACCTCCCCCTTTGCCTTTCGGACGAGGCTCATGTTTATAACAATAATCTTGCGGAGTGGACTCATTTAAAGTAATGTAATCGTTTGGTTTTAGCCAGGTTTCTGTCAAACACAGCACATCTAGGTTATAGTCTTTAATCTTATCATTAACTATGAGCGATTTTGAATTAAGGGATCGAATATTCAGCAACCCAAGCTTTATCGTTTGCTCATCTGTATTATATCTGTTTTTTATTTGTTGAACATCAATTAGATTTTTAACCTTAGAAAGGTAAAGAAATCATTGCCATTAAGAGGGCAGTGTGTATTTGTGAATGTTTTAAATGTAAAACTGAATGACTTTAAAGAAGTCTTTAAAATAATAATGCAGATCTTAAACGATAGAGGACCAGTAACTTCTTTGTCTTATCTTAAAGGCCAATTTATACTTCTGCGTCTAGTGTACACCGTAGTGTAGGGCGTAGGCTACGCACGTAGGCGATGCCATCGTGAGCATTTATACTTCTGCGTTTAGGTCTGCGTTGCTCTGCAGTACAGCGCCGAAACACTAGTTGGCAGCGGAGGGTTTTAATGTTCCACTGTGTTTAGATTCCGCGCGGTTCCTAGAGAAGAAGAAGATTCCTCGCGACTGTTTTGAGTTTAGGCTACTACAAGCAATGGCGATTGAAAGAGAGCGGATCACATTGGAGTTGGAGCTTATCGAGGTGGAAAAGCAGTAAGTTTTAAGTTTTTTTAACAGTTTCGCTTTACTTAGAATTTAAAAATGGCGGGCGGTGCAGAAAAACACGCCGGAAATGCGTAGGAGGAAACGCGATGCTACCAAGCCGACCAATCACAGATCTTGCGGTCCACGTCGCCGCGACGCGTAGTTACATTTTTGAGGAGGTGCGCGTCAGGTTACGGCGAAGGGTACTGCGAAGGGCACGCGTCTGTGCGTGTGCTACGCCGTACCTACCGCGCGCACCCGACGCAGAAGTATAAATTGGCCTTAAGTCTCCACCATTGAAACAGGGCCGAAGGCTACGGCTACAGATGTACAGCTAGGTCGATGATTTTAAGATGGTTATGGATTTAAGAGATTAAATACTGTTGTTATTAACCTGTCTCCCTGTGTGAACACTATTAGGCAATCAGAATGGCTCTGGTGACTCTTGAACGTGCCTTTCCTAAGCTCCAGAAAACAGCTGAGTTCTGTTGAAGAAAACTGATTTGGTATTGGAGAAGGGCGGTTACCAGTGTTCACGAGATGGCTACTCGACGACGGCTAAGACTCTCTTTGGCCAGACAGAGGGCAACCTAAGGCAGATGGTCATCGCCGACGCTGGGCTTCCTGAATGGAGGTGTGTTATGTGAGACAGGTATGAGAGTTAAGCAGGAGCTGTGAGGCTAGCAGCGTCCTTATACCGTTAAGGGGAGATGAAGCTGTGACGAGTTACAGCAGTCTACCCCATAAATGCAAAGCTCCTCTATACCACTTGCCAGAAGAAACCGCATTAATTGTATGGCTTGTTTTTCATTGTGACAAGTATCTGCAATTAAGCCAGAGGACAACACCCTGAAGAGAAAAATTATAGATAAAGAGCTAATGGGGCTTTCAAGAGCCAGCTGACTCAATGAGGGGATTGCCATTATTTGTTGTGGAGACAGGAGCAAAACTTTTTATGTATTGGCTGCCTCATGGGCAAGAATAAGAAAATGTATAGAAGTATTGAGTGAAATAATGTGAAAGAGTGAAATAATATTTTTTAACTTCTGAAGGTCGTTAGACATGGTGGTGCCTTAAGATGAAGACAGCTTTTGATTCAAGAAAAGTCTGGATAACAAAATTTAATGGTAAAAGGTTAGTGATGAATTTAATACTGCATTCTGTCTAAATTACAGTCTTAGAGGCTGTTGAAGATATTATTTGTTTATAGTGAGAGAGACTTCTTGAGTGGAGGAAGGGATGGTAACTGTGTCTGTCTTTCTGTTATCGGCCTGCTAGAGCAAGCTGAAGCAAAATAATGATAAGGAAAATTAAACAAAGCAACCCAGCTGACTTGTCTAAAAATCTAATGAATAATGAACAGACAGGCTTTGGAACTGGTTAAGAGACCATGTAAATTTAGGTAAAAGCTACAGGAAAATGTGAAGTTTAAAATCTTATTTAGAATTTAAATCTTTTTAGCAATAATATAAAGAAAAGTGAACATTGAAAATGAGCAGTTAACATGTGTGTGTCTAGTATGAGTGTGTGTGATGGTGACAGCACTGTAGGTCTTGTATGTTAGTTTGGGGTACTAATATTCCGCCTGAATAGTGTGTATATTGTATCTTTAACCTCTGGAGAGTGGTTTATCATTACAGATGGGTTAAGGCAAGTGACAAATTTTAAAGAAGGCAAATGCTGAGTGAATCTGATGAAAAGATGATAGAGAACATGGGACAAGCTTTAAGTTGATTGCCCATCAAGCTCTGTCTGGTATTAATTACTGTTGTCTTTTATGATGTTGATTTGAATTACGTTCTGGATCAGTTTAAGTATTTGTGTAAATTGGAATTGTGGAATTGTAGATCACCATCTGGCATGGGCGGAGATAAATGAAAATGTTATAGATTTGATGGCAACACATTGGCTGAGTCAATATCAAATATGCAGAGAGCCATATATGATTATTGTAAACAGGAGGAGAATGTTGTTTGACTGACATTTACCAAGTCTGTACAGCACGACCTGACCTGAGAGAAAATTGATGACTTTAAAAATGGTTGTAGATGACTGATTTAAGCGACCAAAACAACAGGCCTGAAAAGCAGGATACGCGGTGAGACTGAGGGCCGTTGCCCTTCAAATACTTAGATTAAGAAGGTACTTACTTACTAAGAAGATGAGATTGTGGCTTTAAGTGAAGAATGTAAATTTTTTGTTTCAGAGGCAGATAAAGATGTCTGGAGGAAATTTGTCTGAAGGACAACGTTTGGGTTAGTGTTGATGCAAACTTTATCAAAACACTATGTTAAATGTTATGTTAAATTGATGCTTGAGTTGTGTCGTGCATCAAGAGGGAGATGGTATAACAATTGGCAAATATGGTTTATTAAGTGCCACTTTACTGGTGCCCCACACAACCTACGTCAACCAGCACATGCTACGTGCACTAGACAACATTCAGCGTTCTGCACCTGATGCCATCATAGCGCCACAGCTTGTTCTGCATCAGTGCAAAAGGGGGGTAATGCCAATGCCAATGTATGCCAATGACGCACCATGTGCTGCACACCGCAGCACCAGAGACACTTGCAAGACACCGAAGCAAGTGGCATACCGGCGCCCTCAAAGCAAGACTGTCCTAGCCAACCAAGGACGACATTCGCTGAAATTTTTCCTCCCTTTCTCTCTTTCTCTCTCCCTTTCACTTTTACCAGGATGCTGCTGTGCCTCCAGCCAACCAGAGGGCAGCCGCAATCGGACGTCTCACCAGGTCCGGCACCAAGCATCGTCCTAAGGGAACAACCAGGACTCCTCTTCTGCCGGACCCGCACTCAGAAAGTGTCTATGCCACCTGATCCTCGCAGCGCCTACAGAACGCACTACCCCGGCGTAACAACACAATACAGCTGGGTAGGTGCCGACGGACAGAGGACGCCCTCACGCACATTGAGGCCGATGTCGAACACATGCTCAACCAACTGGAGAAAATGACTGTCACGCTAGCGGAGCCAGGTGGCCACAAACGCCACCGCACTGCCGTCAGAACTCTGTTTAACACCTGTATATCCAGCATGAATGCAGTAAACCTCGCCAACGTGGGACGGCATGCAGCCGAAATTCAGACTGAGATTCCACAGATAACAGAGCCACTCACAACAGAGTGCATCCCTGCAGACCATCGACAAGACACTAAAGGGAACTGTGGTAACTTTCAACACTCACAGCGTTCTGCCGACCCCGACAGTGAACTCCAAGAAACAGCTGTTTACTGCCTTCCAGAATGACTTTGATCAAACTCAGCTGGCAACACCCCTGATGACAAACCTGCTGCAGGGGGTGAACTCCTCCATCGACAGCCTCGCCATGGGTAGAATCCCACCGCACCTGATACCCTTAGGCCTCATGCAAACCGTGCTGGTGTCCGCCATAACCACGCCAACTGACTCTTTAAAAATACACCTTGCCTACTCTCATGGGTAGTGCCATCCCACTCTGCATCGACCACAAGCAGAGAAAAGGGGACTTTCTCCTGAAGTTATCCATCATAGTCAAGCCGAATCCACCGGCTCGAGAACATTGTCCATGTCAGATTGTGAAAGGTAGCACTCACATCAAGATCCGCAGGCCGTACGTGATTGCCTTGCATGACAGCGACACTAAGCTGTCCCCAGCTCCGAATCCACACATGTGCACATTGACCAAAGACATTCACTATCTCTGCCCTAACAAATCTTTCCTCAGAGACAACCCTGACGGAACCTGCGGGCTGCAGATCAGCGGCACAAGCTGCCCTGCTAAAGCCAGGCCTCACACTCAAGTCACCGAGACCCAAGCAGAGATTGTAAGTGACAGGGGGCTCGTTAACACTCCGGTGCAAACAGCTGCACTCACTTACGACCAGAAGGACACTGACATCAACCAGAGCAGGACATCCAAGTACCAAAAAGCCCCATCTGTCAAGAACCACACTTTCACCCTAACTCCAGAAAGGGAATTGTGGTTTGCAAAAGGGGGATCCCAGCTAACTGAAATTGCTTCTATCAACACAGCCCCCGAGCTTTGCCTCAACTGCCCTTTCGACTACCACATTGTCCAGCCTGGACCGGTGGATGCTGCGTTGTGTAGCTCTAGGGTACCTCTAAACCAAGCCGTGGGACCCTCAGGAAGAGGGTACCATGCGGGGCTACGTCGAACTTCATCAAGCTGAGTCTCAGCCTCCGATATACACCCTGCTACGCGACCATCATGATTTCACCTGTCATCCGCCCATGGTGATGATTTGTCGTCATAGATGTCCAACAACGGGGAATCATCCGACGAAAGGGAAATGTAGGGTATTTGGGTGAATCTGGATAATTAAATACCTCCTTGCTAAAGTCCAAAGCCTTCAGGCCCAGAAAGCCTGATGTAACACACACACACAAACACACACAGACATTCCACCACACACACATCCCCACAGCTGACATCCACACGCCGGAAGAGCATGGTGTCCGCTTACAAGAACATTAAGACATTGTATGTTCTGATTGGAATGTTCCACAGGAAGTAGAGTCCAAAGAGGAAAGGAAACCTCTCTTTTTAAAAGACATTTTAACCAGATATTTTCAATGTGTTTTTATGTGTGTTTTGTTTGTCCATGCTACAGTGGAGTAACTGTGATTTTTATCATTGGGCATTTTACTTATAACTGTCTATTTCCAGAAGTGTTATACATCGTTCTTGGTCTTGTTTTAATTCTCCGGGTCCAGCTGAATTAATCAGATACAAGAAATTACAGTAAAATTTATGATTCTAGGTGCACCAGCTTTTTGGGACAGTAAGAACCGAAACGTAACCGCAGTGTCAGAGCCTGGTGCTCTCAGATAACAGCGTTTAAGACCTCCCATAGGATGTTAGAGAAGGTGGGGGGCTCTCTCTCTCTCTCTCTCTCTCTCTCTCTCTCTCTCTCTCTCTCTCTCTCTCTCTCTCTCTCTCTCTCTCTCTCTCTCTCTCTCCTCTCTCTCTCTCCTAAAGAAGGAGAAATGAATTCTACATTAATGTATATATATTCTATTTCCCCTTTAGAATTGTACGAACAATGTATTTAATCTCATTTTACGATTTGTCTTTTAGGACTATGTGTTGGGAAACTAATGGTATAAGGTTCTAAACTTTGCAAACTATGTTTAACCAAATCCATTTGTGGCAAGTTTGGTCTCGATAGACTCCAATCTTCGTTCCCCATTTGTTAATGGACATTACATTTTGCTAAACTTGGTGACACACTAGTATCATAAGAACTGTGAAGATTCTTCCCTTAAACACCCAATGAAATTAGGGATTCAAATGCCTGGTTAGAACACAAAGGGTCATAAAATCTCCCTCCAAAGAGAAAGCTCCTGATTGGACCCTCTTCCAAAAGAAGGCGGAAACGTCAGGTCTTCAAAAGGACTGAACACCAGTTTAAACGCTCTCTTCCTGATCCTAGTCTTCATCATGTAACGTCGCGCCTCCGGCGAGCTCTTCGCCGTTCTTTTATTTTGTTTCTAGTTTAGTTTGTGTTTTTCAGTCTTAAGATAAGTCCCCGGGTTTATTGCCGATCGATGAGTGAAAAGAACATCGCGTGACATCTCTTCAGCAAATCCAACTACAAGGGACATTTAAACAGACGCGCGCTCTCTCTCTGAAGCAGAAACGCGCGCACGTGACGCGTCGGGCTGGAAGACACACACGCGCTCGTCACCAGCCATGCACAGATGTAACTCCTCGTGATTTGGATCTTGTTTCTTTTCTTTGGAAGTCAAAGTTTTGTTTTCCGTAGCCGACTCCGTTCACTTCCACGAAGTGAAACGAACTTAGCCGAACTATGTTCGTTGGTAATGTTACATCAAAGACGTTAACCTCTGTTCGACATGCGCGCCAAGCCACGCCACGCGTCGCTTACACACAAAGGACTTTGCTCACGCACGCGGCCCGACCGGGCTGTTCAGGAATGCAGCGACCCAGAGAGACCAATACATGTGTGCAAGTATACTTCTTTATAAAGCTTCTGAGAAGCATTAAGATGATGTGTTCCGTGTTGTTTCAGAAGGCGAATGTCTGGGGAATCGTACCAATGCTACAATCTCTCTCTCTCCCCCTCCCTCTCTATTCTCTCTCACACCCTCATTCACCCTCACACGTGTGTCCATTGTCCAAACTACGCATTTCTCGTTCATTGATGTCTTATTGTGTATATATATATCATGTAACAGTAGTAAATATATAAGTAGCTCTGCCTTATTAAATCCACATTATATTCATTTTGATTGATTCATTCTCTTTGCTCAATTTCAAGTCCCTTAAGTGCCAGATCTAAACTTATGCTACAAGCTTTACAAATTAATTATTTAAATAATTAATATTTTAAAGAGTATTCGTTATAGGGCAGGAAGCCCAATTCTTCTGGCCAGAGAATTGCGTTTCCTGAAATCCTGCATATCAATAAGATGATATTGATAAATGTCATATGTTTTAACGATGAAAGATGATAAATAATATGTTTTAACTTGTGAAGGTCGTTAGACATGGTGGTGGCTAGAGATGAAGACAGCTTTTGATTTAAGAAAAGTCTGGATAACTAAATTTAATGGTAAAAGGTTAGTGATTATTTTAATATTGCATTCTGTCTAAATTACAGTCTTAGGAGGCTGTTGAAAATATTATTTGTTTACAGTGAGAGAGACTTCTTGAGTGGAGGAAGGGATGGTAACTGTGTCTGTCTTTCTGTTATCGGCCTGCTAGAGCAAGCTGAATAAAAATAATGATAAGGAAAGGAACCAAAACAACCCAGCTGACTTGTATAAAAATCTAATGAATAATGAACAGACATGCTTTGAAACTGGTTAAGAGATCATGTAAAGTTAGGTAAAAGTTACAGAAAAATGTGAAGTTTAAAATCTTATTAAATTTAAATCTTTTAGCAATAACATAAAGAAAAGCGAACATTGAAAATGAGCAGTTAACATATGTGTTAGTATGAGTGCGTGTGATGGTGACAGCACTTTATGTCTTGTATGTATTAGTTTGGGGTACTAATCCGCTCCTTGCACATAGCAACCTGACGTCATATCCGCAACGGGTAAATACGGCTCGCTCTCTTCCTGTTTGAAGGCTTACATACACAACGTAGACATTTTCCGCCTAATACTAGAAAACAGTACAACATTATAAGTACTCGGTTACTCACGTAACCTCAGTTCCCTGAGTTAGGGAACGAGTATTGCGTAGCTATACGCAGTGGGGGGAAACTCCTTTTCCTCGATTTACTGAAGCCTTTATGTAAAGCGCATTTGCAGCTGCACAGCAGAACATGAGCGTCTGGCTCGCTCATAGGCTGCGCAGCGGCAACTGCATATCCAATGGCGTGGGCGCCTCTGACGTGCGACCAATGAGATCACTCTGCGTCATACACGTCAGAGCCCGCCTAGGGGGCGTGTCCTCAGACTATAATAGTCCCCGAATTCGCCATTATAGCAGGTTTAACGACTGAAGCGACAACTTGCCATGTTAAATAGTGCGGCTGGCTACGCAATACTCGTTCCCTAACTCTCATTTTACGGAGGTTGAGGCGTGAGTAACCGAGTAGTTCCCTTTCGAACGGTCACTTCGTATTGCGTAGCTATACGCAGTGGGGACGCCATGCAAAACGCCGCACTGGATAACTGGCTGCCACTGCAACTCAGACCCCTGAGCATACAGAACAAGCCATAACCGCATAATCATGTATAAATAGACCAGACACCGTCAGGTCTAAATAGTACACCTCCGTTAGTAATAACCCAACCTACTACACCAATGAACCCAGACACTGTCGGGGTTATTAGTATATGAACATACCACCAGACAAGTGGGTTTATATATATATAATTATAACCGGCAAAAAGCGGGTTTTCTATATATGTAATCTACCCGGCAACAGCGGGTTTATGCATGAATACAACCGGCCAGCAGCGGGTTTTATATATATGTGAATGTGATTGTGCACAGTAATATATGACAAGACCAGCCTCCGACGGGTCTTAATCATACCGAAAGCACCTTCACCTGCAGGGAAGGCACTTCCATATTATAGAAATTCATAAATGTGGAAGGCGAAGACCAGCCGGCCGCATCACAAATATCCTTGATGGGAATGCCAGATGACCAAGCCCATGACGAGGCCATACCTTGATGCCTATAGGGCAGACTTGACCCGTTGCGGTATAAGCCATAGAAATAGCATCCACTATCCATCTAGACAGTCTCTGCTTAGTGACTGGATCCCCCTTAGATCTACCACCAAAGCAGACAAAAAGCTGTTCTGATTGTCTAAAAGACGCAGAACGCTCCAGATAGATTCTCAGCGCTCTGACAGGGCAGAGAAGGTTAACCTCTCCATCCTCTGCAGAAGGAGGGAGGGCTGATAACGTCACCACCTGTGCTCTGAACGGTGTTGAGAGCACTTTAGGAACGTAACCATGTCTGGGCTTAAGGATGACTCTGGAGTCATCTGGACCCCACTCCAAACATGCAGGGCTCACAGAGAGCGCCTGCAGATCTCCCACTCACTTGATAGATGCCAACGCCATAAGGAGAGCGGTCTTCAGCGAGAGAGGTCTTAGATCAGCCGATTGGAGCGGTTCAAAAGGCGGACCTTTCAGAGTCCCAAGGACCGTGGAGCGGTCCCAAGACGGCACAGACGGAGGTCTGGAGGGGTTCATTCTCCTAGCACCTTTAAGGAATCTCACGACCAGGTCGTTTCTTCCCATTGACTGGCCATCCACCAGAACAAGATGTGCTGCTATGGCTGCCACATACACTTTGAGCGTGGATGGGGAGTGACCCGCATCCAGCAGCTCCTGTAAGAATGAGAGAACCACATATATCTCACATGACTCTGGGTCAGCCTGATTTTCCGAGCACCAGCTGGAAAAACCCGACCATTTTGAAGCATAAAGGCGCCGAGTCGAAGGGGCCCTGGCTTCAGATATGGTGCTTAGGACCTTCTCGGGAAGGTCCTTTGGTACCCGTTGAGGGGCCAAACATGGAGGGCCCATAAATCGGGTCTCGGATGCCACAATGTCCCGTTCGCCTGTGTGAGGAGGTCTTTCCTCAGTGGGACAGGCCATGGGACTGTGTCCGATAACTGAACCAGTTCCGGGAACCACGGTCTGGTTTTCCAGAGAGGGGCCACCAGAAGGACTGGGCACCCGCTCTCTCTGGCCCGCTTGATGACTTGTGGAATCATTGAAACGGGGGGAAAGGCATAAAGGGGGCGGTTGGGCCAGACATGGGCCAGCGCATCCCTGTTCTTCGAGAAGAACAATTTGCAGTGGGTGTTGATTCTCAAGGCGAAAAGGTCTATTTCGGCCTCTCCAAACACCTTCCATATCAGACTGACCGTCTGTGGGTTCAGGGACCACTCGCCGAGGGGAGTGTTGCCTCGTGAGAGCATATCCGCGCCCACATTCTGGACGCCTGGGATATGCGCTGCCCTCAGAGAGCTCAGGTTGGTTTGTGCCCATAAGAGGAGGTCTCTCGCCAACGCATGCAGGTTCCCTGACCTGATACCCCCCTGGCGATTTATGTAGGCCACCACTGACATATTGTCTGTGCGGACTAAAACATGGTGGCCTCTGAGGTTCGACAGAAATGCCTTCAGGGCCAACCCAACTGCTTTCATCTCCAGGCAGTTGATATGCAAGCTCTGCTCCGTGCTCGACCAGAGGCCGGATGCAGGCATGCCCTCGTGCAGCGCTCCCCAACCCAGGTTGGACGCATCTGTAAGAACTACTTTCCTCCTGGAAATTGTTCCCATTGCCACCCCCTTGTGGTACAGTTCTGGGCCCGCCAGGGAATCAGGGTTCTTAAACAACCGTGATTCACCGTAATATGCAAGTTGCCCGACTGCCATGCGTGAGTTGGCACACGGCGTTTCAGCCAGTGCTGCAGCGGGCGCATGCGCAGTAATCCCAAGTGGAGTACTGGCGATGCTTGGTCTCATGGCAGCAGCAGTTTCTGAAACCTCTTCAGTGGCGCGCGCTCGCGCGCTCTGAAAGTGCCTGCAAGCGCTCGCACTGAGAGCGCGCGCTCTGGCGTGAGTCGCGCTGTCATAGTTCTCGAGTCTAAAACTGTGCCCAGAAAGATCACGCTATGGCTGGGGGTTAGTTTGCTTTTTGAAACATTGATTGTGAAACCCAGGCATTCTAGATGGCCGAGAATCAAATCCCTGTGAGCTAATAGCTCGGTTCTCGACTGTGCCAGCACCAGCCAGTCGTCGAGGTAATTTAACACGCGCACTCCCTGATGTCTCAGAGGAGAAAGCGCTGCGTCCACACACTTCGTGAATGTGCGGGGTGCCAGAGATAGACCGAACGGCAGAACGGTGTATTGATAAGCCTGGCCCTCGAAGGCGAATCTCAAGAATGGCCTGTGACGAGGATTTATTTGAATGTGAAAGTAAGCATCTTTCAAATCCATTGTGACAAACCAATCCCCCGGGCGCACTTGCGCGAGGATATGTTTGATAGTTAACATTTTGAACGGCCGCCTCATGAGAGCTTTGTTCAAATGTCTCAAATCTAGAATGGGTCTGAGACCGCCGTCTTTTTTCGGAATCAGAAAATAGCGGCTGTAAAAACCCATCTGTTTTAGCGCGGGGGGGACTAATTCTATCGCCCCTTTTGCTAAAAGATTCTGTACTTCGGTGCGAAGCACGTGACCCACGTTGCTTCTCACCGAAGTCTCGAGAACCGCCTGAAATTTTGGGGGTCTGCGAGCAAATTGGAGCGAGTAACCTCGTTTTATAGTGTTTATGACCCAACTCGACACACCGGGGATAGCTTGCCAGGCTAGAACCCTTTTGGCTAGGGCTTGACACACAGATTGGGGCTGGTCGCCTAATGCAGGGGGACCTGATACCCTTATATTGTGATTTTTGCACACATTGAGTATTGGACTGACTATACAAGCATTTGCGTGTGGGGAAGTCAGTATTACAACGGGGGAGGGGCCGCCTGATGAAGGGGGACCGTGAACCCATGTGTTGTGATTGTGAAACATGCTCTTTTTGTGCTTTATTTGGGTCGCCGTGAAAACGGCGTTTGTTTGCAAGAACGCGCTTACTGTTGTGGGCCTGTTTGCAGTAATAAAATCCCCAGCCGCCTGAACTGAACAGGGGGCTGTGGGAAGTTTTCTTGGTTTCTTCGAGGGTGGTCCGGCGAGTGCGGGACCGTGCCCTCTCTCTTCCACTGCGTGCTAGGACGACTTTGGCGGCGCTGAATGGGGCGCGGCGCTTGGTCTCGGGCCTTGGCGTCGGGGAAACGGGAAGCGCTTGGTTTCTCTCGGCTGGCGCTGGGCATCAGCCGCAGGGCGGGGCTGAGAGGCCTGTTTCGCGGGCTTTGTTGGCCGCGGCGTCGACGGGGCTAGCTTGTGAGCACTCGACGCCGAGCTAGAGCATTTAGGCAGAAAATGACGCATGACGCTTTCTGTGCCTCGGTGTATCTCTCCGAGAACCCTTTCACCGCCGGGCCGAAGAGGCCGGTGCAGGATATTGGGGCATCGAGGAACCTCGTTCTCTCCACGTCCTTAATGTCAGTGAGGGTAAGCCAGAGGTGGCGCTCAAGCACGACCAAACTCGCCATATTCCTCCCGATAGCCTGTGCGGTGGCCTTGGTAGCTCTCAAGGCCAAGTCCGTGGCGCTTCGCAGGTCCCGAAAGGCCTCGGGGTCTGGGCCAGCCTCGTCCATAGACCGGAGGAGTTTGACCTGGTAAACCTGCAGCACGGACATCGTGTGCAGGGCCGATGCAGCCTGACCGGAGGCGGAATACGCGCGTCCAGCGAGGGCTGAAGTGCTACGACACGGCTTGTTGGGATGAACAGCTCTAGTTCGCCAGCTAGCAGCTGTGTTCGGGCAGAGATGAGCCTCTTCGAGGGGCGGCAACGACTCATAGCCTTTCTCCGCTGCTCCGTCCACGGAGGAGAGCGTCGCGGAAACTGCGGGGCCTCGTGTGGAATAAGGAGTGCGCCAAGCCTTGGTGAGCTCCTCGTGTACTTCGGGAAAAAATGGCGCTGGCTTGTGACGAGGGGCCTGTTGATGCCCCGGCAGAAACCAGCCATCCAGCCGACTTCGGGGGGGTTCGGCGGGCGCGGCCCACTCGAGCTCGAGGTCCGCTACGGCCTGCGTCAGGATCCGAAGCATCTCCGCGTCGGAGTTAGTCCTGGTAGCAGAGGTGCTGGGCGTCGGCTGGGAAGCCATGACGGGGTCGAAAGAGCCCGGCCATTCTTCCTCAGACGCGGCGATAGACAGACTGTCGTCGTGCTCGCTGGGCCCGCCGAAGGAGACAAGGCCCGCCACGTGGGGGGGGCGCTGATCTCCCTCGAACAGGACCGGAGATGAAGGAGCTGGAGAGAGTGAGGCACGCGGGGACGTGGCCGGCGTGCGTTCACTAACATCCATGCTCTCCGGTTGCCGTTGGCTGCGTCGCTTCTTCTTCTTCGGCTGAAGCGGGGCCGGAGAGGGAAGCGCGGTTGAGGCGGCGTCGCCATCACGGGAGAGGGCTAGCCGAGTTCGCAGCATGGAGATGGGCATGCTCTCGCAGGCCGCACATCCGCCGGCAGACAGTGCATTCTCTGCGTGGTGAAGTCCCAGGCAAGGAATGCAGACAGCGTTTTCGTCCGCCTCGTGCAGCTTAGCTCCGCACGTGGCGCAGGTCTTGACACGAGGCATCTGAAACAACGCTCGTACAGATAAACACAGTTTAAATTACAATGAATAATCCAAAGGATATCGCCGGATAGCCACAGGAGAGACGGCGTCAGGAGAAACACACGTTGGATGTGTCGTCCGCTGAACTGTAGCTCGCTCAGGCTGAAGGCTTGTTCGACGGCGAAGGCTTTCAACAAATGGTCAGAGACGTGAAGTTTGTCGCTGAAGGAGTAAAATCTGCTATAATGGCGAATTCGGGGACTATTATAGTCTGAGGACACGCCCCTAGGCGGGCTCTGATGTGTATGATGCAGAGTGATCTCATTGGTCGCACGTCAGAGGCGCCCACGCCATTGGATATGCAGTTGCCGCTGCGCAGCCTATGAGCGAGCCAGACGCTCATGTTCTGCTGTGCAGCTGCAAATGCGCTTTACATAAAGGCTTCAGTAAATCGAGGAAAAGGAGTTTCCCCCCACTGCGTATAGCTACGCAATACGAAGTGACCGTTCGAAAGGGAACACGCATATTCTGTCAGCCCGGGGTTGTTTATTAGCCTAATGTAAGCTAGCAAACTAACGTAAGCCATAAAGTTTGAGCTATATAGACTTACCTTCATATCCGTGGATATATAAAGAGGCATAAATTTTGAAACCCTTCTATCTATTTGCTGGTAGGTGATTTGGAGGAGGGCTTACAAAGGCGATGTACGTCTGTTATTGTAAGTTTCGGCAACTCTTGTAAACATCTCATCTCATAGTGTAGAATAGCGCCGGAAAAGACGAGGCCGCATTTCCGGTGAGGAAGTAGTTACGTGCAAGGAGCCCATTATTCCGCCTGAATAGTGAGTATATTGTGTTTCATCATTACAGATTGGTTAAGGAAATTGACAAATTTTAAAGAAGCCGATAATTGTGAGTGGATCCGATTAAAAGATGATACAGAACATAGGACGAGCTTTAAACTGATTGGTCATCAAGCTCTGTCTGGTATTAATTACTTTTGTCTTTTATGATGTTGATTTTATTAAGTTCTGGATCAGTTTAAGTATTTGTGTAAATTGGAATTGTGGATTTGTAGATCACCATCTGGCATGGACTGAGATAAATGAAAATGTTATAGATTAAATGGCAACAACAAAGTGACATATTGGCTCACAAAGTCAACATGAAATTATCAAGAGAGCCCCTCACATTTATGATTATTGTGGGCAGAAGGAGGAGAATGTTATTTGACTGACAAGTGACCAAGTCTCTACACCACGACCTGACTTGATAGAAACAATTGATGACTTTGAAATTGTTTGTAGATGACTGAATTAAGAGACCAAACAACAGGCCTGAAAAGCAGGATAAGCTGTGAGGCTCAGGGCCTTTGCCCTTCAAATACTTTGTTGAGCAGATGAGATTGTGGCTTTAAGTGAAGAATGTAATATCTTGTTTCAGATACAGCAAAAGTTGTCTGGAGGAAATTTGGCTGAAGGACAGTGTTGATGGCTAACTTTGATTATCCAAACACCATTATGTTAAATTGATGCACGAGTTAAGTCGTATATGTTGGGAGGACACTGGGTTTAATTGGGTAAAAGGCCGTCCCAAACAAAATTTGCTGTCTGTAAATGTATTATATTGGGTATACTTTACTATCTAAAAATAACCTCGACATTTGGTTTTCTTTACAGAGCATGCACTTTTTGTCACGGTATACAAACCACTGGTTCCTTCTTGTCTCGTGTTTATGTTGTTGTATGAAAGCACGTGTGTAGTGGGTGTGACTGAGTGACGTTCCTTGATCCGCTCCAGCTGTTCATCATCTCATCACCAGCTGCAGCCGATCTCATCCCTCTATATATACTCACCAATTTCTCATTTCCTTTGTCAGATCGTTGGTTGATGTCTCGTGTGTGTTCCTGTTCCGTTCTCCTGCCGTTTGCCTCGTCGTGTTGTTGTGGATTCGTTGTCTCGGTGTTGGATTGTCGTTTCGTGTCTTCACTGCACGGATTCCTCACCTCACGGATCACACGTCACGGATTCTTCTCTGCACGGACTTCACATCACGGATTCTTCACTGGCCATCAAAGTCCCTGTGTCATCCGTCCACGCCCGTGTCATCCTTCTGTGTTCGTGTTATCTGACCAATAAATCTTTGAGTACCTGCTTTTGCTTCCAGTCTCGTTTATAGATCATGACACTTTTGATACAGGGCCACACCTGTGCAGCTCATAACTTAAAATTTTCCTTTCACAGAATGTCAGGATGGATTGCAGCAAACAGAACTGATTCTGTTCCAAAATGTTTAAATATTGTGTTGTTGACATGAGCAAAGTGGGTTGAATTGGCCAGATGTTGAGAATGGAACTCATAATGAATTTAATATGTAAACAAATGGTGAAAATTCCACAGGTCACACCAGAAGGACGACCGGCTAGACAAGCGGTCACTAACAAAATACTTAGGGTCTCCATTCACAGGTGACAGCAGCTAGGAAATGGTCCACTCCACAAACAAGGGTTGCAAGGATGGAGATTGTAACACCGCCGTCCAAACATCTCACCTTAAACTACACCAACCAACCTCAGCAGACCGACACGCCAACGAGATTTGATTGGTCACGGATTCATTAGAAAGTATTTTAGGAAAATGGATGGATTGTTTGATTAATCTCTGGGGGTTGGGGTTTCGGTGGTAGGATTGTCGATATTGTGTGTTTCCAGCTCAGTACAGAGACTGGTTAGAGCAGTCTGTTAAATTGGTAAAAATGACAGTTTATCCAAATGATGATGAAAATGACAAGATGATGATGATGATGAAAATGACAAGATGATGATGATGATGATGATGATGATGATGATGATGATGATGATGATGATGATGAGCCCGTTGACCCAGCGCCAGAGCCCATTGACCCAGCGCCAGAGCCCGTTGACCCAGAGCCCGTTGACCCAGCGCCAGAGCCCGTTGACCCAGCGCCAGAGCCCGTTGACCCAGCGCCAGAGCCCGTTGACCCAGCGCCAGAGCCCGTTGACCCAGCGCCAGAGCCCGTTGACCCAGAGCCCGTTGACCCAGGGCCCGTTGATGTCAAGTCAGTTCCCGATCCTGAGCCTGTCCTACCCAAGAAAATTTGGGGGGGGGGGGCTATACGCCTTCGCCGTGGCCGGCCAAAGATCCACGGAGGCCCGGAAAAATACACCGCCGTGGCCACCTGATGGGTCTTCACCGCCATGGCCACCCGAAGGGTCCTCACCGCCGTGGCCACCTGAAGGGTCCTCACCGCCGTGGCCAATCCTGAAGGGTCTACACCACCGTGGCCATCTGAAGGGTCTACACCACCGTGGCCCCGAAGGGTCTCACCGCCCTGGACGCCCGAGGGTCCCACAGCTCCGCCCTGGACGCCCGAGGGTCCCACAGCTCCGCCCTGGACGCCCGAGGGTCCCACAGCTCCGCCCTGGACGCCCGAGGGTCCCACAGCTCCGCCCTGGACGCCCGAGGGTCCCACAGCTCCGCCCTGGACGCCCGAGGGTCCCACAGCTCCGCCCTGGACGCCCGAGGGTCCCACAGCTCCGCCCTGGACGCCCGAGGGTCCCCCAGATCCGCCTGGACGCCGAGGGTCCACAGCTCCGCCTTGGACGCCCGAGGGTCCCACAGCTCCGCCGTGGCCACGCCCACAGCCTACACCGCCGTGGCCACGCCCACAGCCTGCACCGTCGTGGCCACGCCCACAGCCTGCACCGTCGTGGCCACGCCCACAGCCTGCTCCGCCGTGGCCATGCCCACAGCCTGCTCCGCCCTGGAGGCTTCCTGGACCTGCACCATGCCCTCGTCAGCCTCCAGGGCGCCCACCCTCCCACCCCTTTGGATGTTATACGGCGCGAGGACGTGCCTTCGGGGAGGGGGGAGGTACTGTCACGATTCAATGTGTTTAGTTCTGTTTTGTAATCTTGGTTTCCCCTGTCTTTGTTATTTTGGTTCAGTCCTGTTAGTTTTCCCGCTCTGCCTAATTAGTTATTCCCGTCACCTGTGTTCTGTTCGTTATCCAATTATTCCTTGTGTATTTAAGCCCTGTGTTTTCCCTCAGTGTTGGTCGATTGTCGTCTATGTAGAGTTGTGTGTCCTGAAGTCCTGGAGTTTTGTTCCTTTGTTATTTTGTTCCTGTATGTTCTAGAAAGCTAAGTTTTGTTGAATAAATCTACTATATTGCAATTCCCGTGTCCTCGTCTTCGGCATCCAGCACAGGGTAACACTTTATTTTAAGGTGCTATTAATAAGCAGTAATTAACAGTTAATAAGACACTTATAAGACCTTATAAGATGCATATAAGCATTAACTACTTCATATAAGGGTTAATTAAAGCACAAGACGGACCCGGAGAGGCAACTGAGCAGCCCCGGAGTGGTCATGACCCAGCTGGACCCCAGGGGATGGAGTCTACACTCACCCTGGCTGTAACTGTCGTGAGGCTCATCGGAGGCACGATTGAGTAGAGCGGGAAAAGTGAAACAAAGCGTCCTCAGAAGTTATATGAAGTAGTTAATGCTTATATGCATCTTATAAGGTCTTATAAGTGTCTTATTAACTGTTAATTACTGCTTATTAATAGCACCTTAAAATAAAGTGTTACCTTTAATTGTATTTGTGGGCTACTTCTCTTTTTTGAGAAACAGATAACTTGCGTTTTTTCTACTGACAATTTGAAACCCCAGTTGTTTACCCATTTTTCAACTGCATTCCATCCTCTTCTTTTCCACATGGCTGGTTCCACACATCTGGATTTTCCTATTCCTTGTCCTACCTGAGAAAATATGTCATTAATTATTACATTGAACAAAATAGGGCTACAAACACTACCTTGAGGAGTACCGTTATATATTGTGAATATTTTTGACTAACTTGAACCGATCTTGACCTGTATTGTACGCTTGAAAAGGAAATCCATTATCCAATTATACAATCTTCCTTTAATTCCTATTTTATACTAAATTAATCCCTCCGTCCACAACACCATATTGTATGCTTTTTTTCCACGTCAAAAAACACTCCAACTAAAACTTCTTGATTTATAAATGCATTTGTGATTCTAGATATATGATATAATCCATTGTATTGCACTGACAAAGGACTGAACACAAGAGGATCTAAAATAGGGGAGAAAATTAGGGATAAATTGACAACAGGTGTGAAGAGAACAAGGAGAGTTGAGGATAACGAGTGGGAGGGGAGACGCCACAATGACAGCGAGCACATGGCGAGCCGTCAAAACAAAACACATGTGCTCAAAAGACAACAAGGCAGAGAGACGACAAAAACACAGCAAATCAGACCGAAGTCATGACAATCACTTTTGCCACTAAAGATTGCTTTATTTTATTTTATTCTTTCATCATCTCAGCATCCCAAGATAGCTTAGATCTCGATATTGTCACGGTTCATAGATCCAGTGTCTCTCTCTAGTCTCGTGCTCTGTTGTTTACATGTGTGTGTGTGAGTGGGTGTGTCCGGATCATTACTGCTGATCAGTATCCAGCTGCGATCACTCTCCAGCACCAGCTGCCACTCATCTCATCTCCTATAAAAACTTACCACTTTCTCATTCCCTTTGTCAGATCGTTGCATGAAGTCTTTGTGTTGCCTGTTCCTGTTCCCGTGCTTCGTGTCCAGTCTCGAGTAGTGATGGGCAGATCGAGGCTTCGTGAAGCAATGAAACAGTTGAACCAAATGGTTCATATTGTTTCGAGGCTTCGAATCAATCCGACACCCGTCTCCACGGTGACACCTAGTGGTCACTTGCAGGTGTTGATCTGAAAACAACCTTGACGAGCCATGGAAATTTGTTGTTTTTTTATTATTGCACTTTTCTAATATGTGAATCTTGTAACCTAAAGGCTTCTTACTGTGAATAATGTTATTTTGCTCATGCAAAATGAATATTAATAAAAATAAATCAAGCCACAATGTCTCACTTTTTTACATATTTTTATTAAAAAATATTAATTTCTCTGCTGTGGAAGGACTTAGCCTACTTCTTTTTTTACAGATAATTTCTCCAGCCTTTGAAAAAATCCTCTCACAAGGGACACTTGTTGCTGGCATGCAAAGATATTTTTTAGCTAGGACATACAAATGAGGAAAGATTACTGCTCTCTCTTTCCAGTAAGTTAGTGGATCATGAGTTGTGGGCAAAAACGCATCGTTGATGTATTTTTTCACTTCCATTGTGGCATCAGCTGTAGCATTGTGTATCATCTGGATTTGATGGATACGAGTATCAAAAAGTTCCCATAAACTGTCCTGTGTTTCTGCTGTGTTTCAAACAATGCATTGCTTAGATGGCCCAGCAGTGTCCGTAGCATAGGTCAGTAGCAGGCCTAGGTACAGGGGGAATGCCATCCTCTGCACCCTGCAAAATGGCAGGATGAGTGCTCCTCAAATGGCACATCATGGATGATGTATTGTTGCAGTAGGCGAGCAGCCGATCACAATACACACATCTCACTTTATTTGGGGTTTCTAAATGGAAATGCTCCCACACCACAGATGTACAGCATCTCATCTGGGGAGCCTCCATTTATCTATCTATCCAAATCTATCTAGATATGAATCTCTAATCTATCTATGTAATTAGATATATCTACAATCTATCTATGTAATTCGATATGTATCTATAATATGTGTCTATGATCTGATGTATTTATATATGTAGCCTATATATCTTTAATCTATCTATATATGTATCTATCTATCTATTAATCTAGCTGTCTATATATATTTATATCTATATTAATGTGTCACTATATGTATACTCTGTGTCTAGACTATCAGTCAATGTGTTGTGTAAATTTAAATGTAAGCCTAAATATAACTAAACAAATCGCACTATAGGCTAAATGTCACTATATCACCAAAATCCGCTATCTCAAAATCAAACTCCTCTCACAAAAACCCACGAGGTCAATATGCGTTGATTTCACTTTTATACAGATGTTCGATTGTGTGGTCTGTTTCCGACCGTGTCAATCAAACGCTGATTCGGCGGATCACACCTGATGAAACACTTCGTGAAACACTTTGAGGCTTCGTTTGGCCATAGTCACGTGACATGGGTGTTTTGAATCACGCTTCGAATCAGTGTTTCGAATCATCTGCGCTTCGGGATCTCGCAAAGCTTCGGAACGACTGTTTCGCCTCAGCCATCCCTAGTCTCGAGTTCCTGTGTTCCGGTTTTCGTCTTGTTGGATTTCGTTAGTGATGGGCAGATCGAGGCTTCGTGAAGCAATGAAACAGTTGAACCAAATGGTTCATATTGTTTCGAGGCTTCAAATCAATCCGACACCCGTCTCCACGGTGACACCTAGTGGTCACTTGCAGGTGTTGATCTGAAAACAACCTTGACGAGCCATGGAAATTTGTTGTTTTTTTATTATTGCACTTTTCTAATATGTGAATCTTGTAACCTAAAGGCTTCTTACTGTGAATAATGTTATTTTGCTCATGCAAAATGAATATTAATAAAAATAAATCAAGCCACAATGTCTCACTTTTTTACATATTTTTATTCAAAAATATTAATTTCTCTGCTGTGGAAGGACTTAGCCTACTTCTTTTTTTACAGATAATTTCTCCAGCCTTTGAAAAAATCCTCTCACAAGGGACACTTGTTGCTGGCATGCAAAGATATTTTTTAGCTAGGACATACAAATGAGGAAAGATTACTGCTCTCTCTTTCCAGTAAGTTAGTGGATCATGAGTTGTGGGCAAAAACGCATCGTTGGTGTATTTTTTCACTTCCATTGTGGCATCAGCTGTAGCATTGTGTATCATCTGGATTTGATGGATACGAGTATCAAAAAGTTCCCATAAGCTGTCCTGTGTTTCTGCTGTGTTTCAAACAATGCATTGCTTAGATGGCCCAGCAGTGTCAGTAGCATAGGTCAGTAGCAGGCCTAGGTACAGGGGGAATGCCATCCTCTGCACCCTGCAAAATGGCAGGATGAGTGCTCCTCAAATGGCGCATCATGGATGATGTATTGTTGCAGTAGGCGAGCAGCCGATCACAATACACACATCTCACTTTATTTGGGGTTTCTAAATGGAAATGCTCCCACACCACAGATGTACAGCATCTCATCTGGAGAGCCTCCATTTATCTATCTATCCACATCTATCTAGATATGAATCTCTAATCTATCTATGTAATTAGATATATGTATCTACAATCTATCTATGTAATTAGATATGTATCTATAATATGTGTCTATGATCTGATGTATTTATTTTATATATGTAGCCTATATATCTTTAATCTATCTATATATGTATCTATCTATCTATTAATCAAGCTGTCTATATATCTATATTAATGTGTCACTATATGTATACTCTGTGTCTCGACTATCAGTCAATGTGTTGTGTAAATTTAAATGTAAGCCTAAATATAACTAAACAAATCGCACTATAAATGTCACTATATCACCAAAATCCGCTATCTCAAAATCAAACTCCTCTCACAAAAACCCACGAGGTCAATATGCGTTGATTTCACTTTTATACAGATGTTCGATTGTGTGGTCTGTTTCCGACCGTGTCAATCAAACGCTGATTCGGCGGATCACACCTGATGAAACACTTCGTGAAACACTTTGAGGCTTCGAATCAGTGTTTCGAATCATCTGCGCTTCGGGATCTCGCAAAGCTTCGGAACGACTGTTTCGCCTCAGCCATCCCTAGATTTCGTTTCATGTCTGGATTACGTCGTCACTCTTCAGAGCACTCTGCACTTCATTCTTCACTCCGTGTCTGACCATCGAAGTCCCTGCGCCACCGCCTGCATCACCTGGACTTTTCACCATCATCATCATCTCTATTATATCTCAATAAAGAGTATTTACTTGCATCTTGTGTCCTCGTTCATAACGTAACAGAACGATCTGACCAAGAATGGATACAGCAGGTAAATCAGCGCCTACCATGGAGGACTGTTTGACTAACAGTATGGCTTGTCTGGACATTCAAGAAAAGAATTTAAATGATACTGGTCGCGCTGTTTAGGGGTTAGTGGCGCAGGTGTCCGAGCTCACCTGGCAGATCCAACAGCTACGAGCTCCCACTGCGCCGCCCACACCGGCCGTTCCCCCCACACCACCAGAGAGCCCATCCCAGTCGGAGCCACGCCTACCAACCCCAGAACATTATGCAGGTGATCCAAAATATTGCAGAGCATTTTTAACTCGGTGTTTCATGCATTTTTCACTCCAGCCTCAGACTTTCCGGACCGAGCGTTCCAAGGTCGCCTTTGTGCTCACCCTCCTGACTGGGAAAGCGGCGTTATGGGGAACGGCGGTGTGGGAAAACGAAGATCCATGCTGCACCTCGTTCCAGGAGCTCTCCGCTGAGATGAAGAGAGTCTTCGACCGGACGGACGGCGGAAGAGAAGCTGCAAGAATGCTGGCTGAGTTACGTCAAGGAGAAAGATCTGTGTCGGACTTTTCAGTCGAGTTCCGGACCCTAGCAGCGGAGAGCAAATGGAACGAGGAGGCGCAGTGGGACATGTTCCTGCATGGGCTGGCTGACCGCGTCCAAAGAGAAATCTACGCTTTGGACCTGCCCCAGTCTCTTAATGAACTCATCGCTTTAGCCATCAGAGTTGATGCCCGACTGTCCCGAGTTGGTGGTCACACCATGAATAGACGCCCTCTGGCAGGAGCCGAGGGGCCACGAGTAGGAGGCGGGGACGCGGTCAGCCCCGTTGACGATCACGAGCCCATGCAGGTGGGTCGAGCTCGGCTTTCCCGGGAGGAGAGGGAAAGGCGGAGGTCCCAGGGCCTTTGCCTGTACTGTGGTGGAACCGGACACTATGCTCACAACTGCCCGGTAAAAGGGCAAGCCCGATAGTAAGTATGAGGCTACTATCGGGTGGGATCTCCGCCATCAACGGGAAGACCTCATCAACATCTACCCTCCTTCCGGTAAGACTGAGATGGTCAACACTCACTCACCACTGTCGAGCACTCTTGGACTCCGGAGCAGAAGGTAACTTCATGGATCACTCATTCGCACGTCAATTCAAGATTCCCCTCAAGACCCTCACACATCAAATTGCAGTACACGCTCTTAATGGACAATCACTTCCCAACATCTCGTTTGCCACAGAAGACATCACCCTCACCACATCAGGCAACCACACCGAGACCATCTCATTTTATATCATGAACACCCCCCTTGCACCCAATGTCCTCGGCCATCCATGGCTCACCCAGCACAACCCTAAAGTGGACTGGCAGCTCAAGTCTGTGTCTTCATGGAGTAATCAGTGTCATAAGTCTTGTCTATTGTCTGCCTGTCCGTCTGTTTCTGTCCCTGTGTTGCAGGAGGAGGCAGTGGATCTATCTAACGTGCCCGCGGAGTATCTGGACCTGAAGGAGGTGTTCAGTAAGTCTCGGGCTGCTTCTCTCCCTCCGCATCGTCCCTATGACTGTGCCATAGACTTATTACCAGGTACGGCTCCGCCCAAGGGCAAATTATATTCGCTCTCTACACCTGAGAGGGAGGCTATGAAGAAATATATTTCTGATTCTCTAGCAACAGGGTTCATCCGTCCTTCCTCTTCTCCAGCGGGGGCGGGGTTCTTTTTTGTGGGGAAGAAGGACGGATCTCTGCGACCTTGTATTGACTACCGGGGGCTGAACAACATCACGGTAAAGAATACTTATCCTTTGCCGTTGATGTCTTCAGCCTTCGAGAGGTTGCAGGGAGCGACCGTCTTCACAAAATTGGATTTACGTAATGCCTATCATTTGGTCCGCATCAGGGAGGGGGATGAGTGGAAGACCGCATTTAACACCCCCAGGGGACACTTTGAATATTTGCTTATGCCTTTCGGGCTTTCCAACAGTCCAGCGGTCTTCCAGGCACTTGTCAACGACGTGCTGCGAGATATGATAGATCAGTTAATTTATGTCTACCTGGACAACATACTGATTTTTTCTTCTTCTCTCCAGGAACATGTGCAGCACGTCCGACGAGTGCTTCAGAGGTTGCTAGAGAATGGGCTTTTTGTCAAGGCGGAGAAATGCGATTTTCATGCACAGTCTGTTCCATTCCTAGGGTACATCGTGTCGGTTGAGGGAATGCGCATGGATCCTGAGAAGATCAAGGCTGTGGTAGAGTGGCCAAGTCCAGAGTCTCGTAAGGCCCTACTGAGATTACTGGGGTTCGCCAATTTCTACAGACGTTTTATTCGTAACTTCAGCCAACTAGCCGCACTCTCTGACCGCCTTGACCTCCCCCAGGACGACATTCAGGTGGTCAGACGCTGCTGAGGCTGTGTTTGCCAAACTAAAGGGTTGCTTCGTTTCAGCCCCCATTCTGACAACCCCTGATCCATTACGTCAGTTCGTGGTGGAGGTCGACGCGTCAGAGGTGGGGGTAGGAGCAGTGTTATCCCAGCGCTCTCTTTCAGACGATAGGATGCATCCTTGCGCGTTTTTTTCTCACCGTCTATCCCCTGCCGAACGCAATTATGACATTGGGAACAGAGAGTTGTTGGCAGACAAGTTAGCATTGGAGGAGTGGCGTCACTGGTTAGAAGGGTCGGGGGTACCTTTTATCGTTTGGACCGACCACAAGAACTTAGAATACATTCGGACTGCTAAAAGGTTGAACTCCAGGCAGGCTCAGTGGGCACTTTTTTTCGGCCGTTTTGATTTTACTCTTTCGTACCGCCCGGGTTCTAAGAACATCAAACCCGATTCTTTATCGCGCATTTTTGATCGTTCCGAACGCCCGTCTACTCCCGAGTGCATTTTACCGGAGACTCTATTCATCTCCACACTCGTATGGGAGGTCGAATCGAAGGTCAGGAAGGCCTTAGAAGGGGTAACGCCCCCGGTCGGTTGCCCACCGAATCGTTTATTTGTGCCTGAGGGTCTGAGGTCCAGCGTCATTCAGTGGGGGCATTCTTCCAATGTGGCTTGTCATCCAGGAGTCAATCGCACTAGGTTTTTAGTCAAACAACTATTCTGATGGCCTCTCATGGCTCGTGACATTCACAGTTTTGTTTTGGCTTGCTCAGTTTGTGCCACTGGTAAGACCTCCAATCGACCCCCAGATGGGTTACTCCAACCGCTGCCAGTCCCTTCGAGACCCTGGTCCTATATCGCTCTAGATTTTGTTACCGCCCTCCCACCCTCCCAGGGTCATACGGTAGTTTTGACCGTAGTGGACCGGTTCTCGAAGGCGGCTCATTTCATTCCCTTGCCCAAATTACCTTCAGCCAAGGAGACAGCGGTGATTGTCGTTGACCAGGTCTTTCGGTTACATGGCCTCCCGACAGACGTGGTTTCTGACAGGGGACCCCAGTTTGTGTCCAAATTTTGGCGAGAGTTTTGTAGGCTTCTGGGGGCGACTGTCAGTCTGTCCTCAGGGTTCCACCCCCAGAGCAATGGCCAAACTGAGAGAGCCAACCAGGATTTGGAGAGAACGTTACGATGTATGGTTTCCAAGAATCCTTCCTCATGGAGTCAACAACTTTCTATGGTGGAGTACGCCCACAACACGTTGCCAGTGTCATCCACGGGCCTATCCCCGTTTGAGTGTAGCGTAGGTTACCAGCCACCAATTTTTCCTAGTCTGGAATCCGAGGTCGTGGTCCCCTCTGCTCACGCCTTCGTCCAGAGGTGTCACCGCACTTGGACTAGAGCCCGTGAGACTCTTCTCCACGTGGGGTTGCGCACCAAGGCCAAAGCCGATCGCCACCGGTCTAGGCCACCCGTATACGTCGTTGGTCAAAAAGTGTGGCTTTCTACCAAGAACATTCCTCTCCGCTCCGTGTCTAATAAACTTGCTCCCAAATTCATTGGCCCGTTTACTGTCACCAAGATCATTAGTCCGGTGGCAGTCCGCCTCAACCTTCCTCCAGTGTACAGGAGAATTCACCCCGTCTTTCATGTATCCAAAATTAAAACCGTATTTCATTCTAACATTAAACCGCCAACCCCGGTTTCTCCCCCGCCGCGACTCGTAGATGGGGAACCAACTTATTCGGTCAATCGTGTGCTGGACTCAAGGCGGAGGGGGCGCGGATTCCAGTACTTGGTGGACTGGGAAGGTTACGGTCCAGAGGAGAGAAGTTGGGTACCTGCTAGAGACATTCTGGATCACTCCCTTATCGATGATTACAATCGACAGGTAAGGAGTCCTGGGAACGCCAGGAGGCGTTCTTAGGGGGAGGGGTACTGTCACGGTTCATAGATCCAGTGTCTCTCTCTAGTCTCGTGCTCTGTTGTTTACATGTGTGTGTGAGTGGGTGTGTCCGGATCATTACTGCTGATCAGAATCCAGCTGCGATCACTCTCCAGCACCAGCTGCCACTCATCTCATCTCCTATAAAAACTTACCACTTTCTCATTCCCTTTGTCAGATCGTTGCATGAAGTATTTGTGTTGCCTGTTCCTGTTCCCGTGCTTCGTGTCCAGTCTCGAGTTCCTGTGTTCCGGTTTTCGTCTTGTTGGATTTCGTTTCATGTCTGGATTACGTCGTCACTCTTCAGAGCACTCTGCACTTCATTCTTCACTCCGTGTCTGACCATCGAAGTCCCTGCGCCACCGCCTGCATCACCTGGACTTTTTACCATCATCATCATCATCTCTATTATATCTCAATAAAGAGTATTTACTTGCATCTTGTGTCCTCGTTCATAACGCAACAGATATTGCAACAGAAACTTTTAACTCTCTCTTTTCCAGCACTTTCTCTGTTGCACTTAAAGAAGATTAAAGAAAATATTCCAACGCTGTGGTACAACGAGCACACCAGGCCCGTAAGAAAGCAGCAAGAAAAATGGAGCGCAACTGGAAGAAAACAAAAGGTATTTCGCATTTCAAGGAAAGAGAGCTCAATTGCTTACAGAGAGGCTTTCAAAACCTGCTAGATCTGCTTATTTTTCAACCCTATTAGAAGAAAACAAACAAAGCCCTAGGTATTTATTTGAAACAGTGGCTAAACTAAAGAAAAATAAAGCTTCAAGCCCAGAAGTTTCCAAGCAGCACAGCAGTAATGACTTTATGAACTTCTTCACTTACAAGATTGATAATATCAGGGAGAAAATGATAACTATGCAACCGTCTACAGTATCGCATCAGACAGTGCATTGTAGCTCCCTGAGGAAAATTTCGATTCATTCTTTGCTATAGGAGAGGAAGATTTTTTTTACTCATTAAATCATCTAAATCGACAACTTGTATGTTAGACCCTATACCAGGGCTATTCAATTACAAATTCAGTTGGGCCAGATTTTCAAACCAAGAAGGTTAGCTGGGCCAGTTATTTCAGCGGCGAAGCAGCTCGTAATGACAAAGTTTAAAATCAACGTAAACCTATTTATTGAAAGACATGTAAGGTTTATTCATTGTTTCTCTTTTAACTTTGGTCAGTTTGCACAGCAAAATGTGCATAAAAACAATAAAAGAGCTAGCTGAACAGAATCTGAGGTAGCCCCTTACTTATCGTCATTTATCACCTCATCCATGACGGCAAGCATACAGTCCTTCACGGTTTCAGAGTCTGTGAATGGCCTTTTCATTTTTGCCAATTTCCAGGAAACACAAAGGGATGCTGCGATAGCTCTCTCTTGGGCAGTGAATGACCGCACCATGGTAGTACTGCATTTTTTTTTTTTTTTTGCAGGCCTCTCTTGAGATCCCTCGGGAAAATTGGTGAAGAAAGTCTGGTGTTTCTCAACGTGGTGCCTCCGCACATTGTAATCTTTAAGTACTGCAACACACTCATTACAAATTAAACATCAGTTTGGCGTTTGGATGTGGCGGTAAAATAAACAAGCATTTTTTCAGTCCAAGCAGGGTTAAACTGATGGTTTTCATTGGCAATTTTAGACCATCTTCCAGAGGTCATAGATCCTCATCTTAATATCATTAATTCATCTTTGTCTCTAGCATACGTACCAAAAACTTTAAGCTGGCTGAACCGCTTGATAAAAAACCACAACTTGATCCTGTAGAATTAGTCAACAGGCTGATCTCGAATCTACCTTTTCTGTCAAAGATACTAGAAAAGGCAGTATCCTCACAACTATGTTCCTATGTTCCGGCAGGCCTGTAGAAAGTAAAAAAAAAATTTAAAAAAAAAAACTTTTTTTCATTTTTTTTTTTTTTTTTAAATAACACCAGGTAGTTTTTGCTCTCGGGGTCCCTCTACAGTTGGGAAACAGTATTGTCCTCTATTACTGTCGTAAACTCTGTCATCCTACATGCAAGTGCATTTGTTGACAACCATGATAGCCCTGAACACTGTAGGAGGAGGTTACATGCAGGTGTCCTGCTTGCGTCGCGTATGAAATGTCTTCATCCCAGGTACAGTGGCATATATTTCAGCATGTCATATGAATATAATTTCATGGGTTTTATTTTTTTTCTAACGACAAATGATCGCGATGATCACGTTTACAAGCCAGCGTCATTATAGTAGCCTACCTAGTCTATTGGTTATTGTTTTACTGAATCTATATGATACTTCAATGCAATGTTTGAGTGGTAGATAATAACCATATATCGTCAATATTATAATATCAAGCTACCATAAAAGAATCTGCAAATTTTACAAATCGATTTGCGTTATAGCTTGAGGCAAGACAAATAATCATTACCTGATTCATGAAGATAAACGGAGGATAAGATAGCATCCATAACAAAAAAACACCCCAGCCGACGGGGTGTCATTGGTTGTTGCGTTAAATGTTACCCAGATACAATAGTGCTATTTTCTGATTGGCTAACAACACCAGACGAACAACACCAGAGGAGACGTGCTTGATTCCTGCCGGTTCCACAGTGAGAGCGGCGCGGCCAGAGTTTTGGGCGCTGCGGCATATTTATTAAATATATTACAAATAGTTTTTCAGCGTGAGAAATACAATGTGTGGCGGGAGAGCGTGACAAAAGACCGAAATGAGTGACTGTCACACTCAATGCGTGACACTTGAGAGCCCTGCGATTTTAAGGAAGTGGGGGTGGTGGTGGAAGTGACGTATATGCCGTAAAGCATTTGAATTTTGTAGTTCTCTTTGTGCGCCAGTTACTACCCAAAACCCGAAGTTTAAAAGTACGATTAAAAACGCTACAGACCCCGTCAGGCTATGGCAGACGTGTCATTCAACCTATTGTAAGTCGATGTACCATCACAAGAGACTTGGAAATATATTATGAAGGTTGAAAAGTTACCTGGTGCTGCTTTAAACACAAGTTTACACATACAACAAGTTGTAGAGTGAAATTGCCCACCCAGCCACAGCCTGTTCACCCTGTTGCCTTCTGGCAAGAGATATAGAAGTTTCTGCTGCCGCACCACCAGAGAGCAGCTTTTTCCTCCAAGCCATCAGACTCTTAAACTCTAGTTCATCCTCAGCACTGCTCAAGTGATGCTAGTTAATTTTTGTTACCATTTTTATTATTGATTCTGTATTAATGTATATTGTCTGCTATATAGCAGAAGGGAGTTACAAGGCTCAATTTCACACCACAACTTGTTGTATGTGTAAACTTGTGTGTTTTTTTTTTTTATAATTTAACTATGTTTTATTTTTTTAATGTTATGTATTCCTCTTTTATTGGGAAGCACTTTGTGATTTTTATCTGTGAAATGTGCTATATAAATACATTTTACTTATTACTTACTTACTTACTTACTTACTTACTTACTTACTTTTTTTACTTTCTACAGGCCTGCTGGTCTTGAGGACCTTGTAAAATGTTCTTACCTTAGGGCTTCACAGTAAATGTTCTGTATCCATAGATTGTACACGCAATGCCTTTGAAAGCATGTATGTGCTTTATAAAAAAAATGGATGACCAGTACTTAGATATTATTATTTCCTACTACTAAATTCTGAAAAAACAGAGATTCTAATTATTGGTCAAAAAACTTCCACACGTAATAACCTAGAATACTGTTTAACACTTGATGGCTGCTCTGTTAAGTCTAAGGTACTTCCTACTACTAAAGTAATTTCCTACTATCGACCACAACATTCTCTTAAATAGACTAGAAAACTATGCTGGCATTAGTGGAATTGCACTAGCATGGTTTAAATCATAGTTATCTGACCGTTATCAGTTTGTAGCAGTAAATGAAGAGATTTCTTATCGGTCACAAGTTCAGTATGGCGTACCACAAGGCTCAGTATTAGGACCACCGCTGTTCACTCTGTACATGCTACCATTCGGAGATATTATTAGGAAACATGGAATTAGCTTTCACGGTTATGCTGATGATACTCAGCTGTATATTTCTTCAAAATTTAACAAAACTTACCAATTATAAAATGCATAGCTCATATAAAAAATTGGATGACCAGTAATTTCCTACTACTAAATTCTGAAAAAACAGAGATTCTAATTATTGGTCAAAAAACTTCCACACGTAATAACCTAGAATACTGTTTAACACTTGATGGCTGCTCTGTTAAGTCTAAGGTAAAACCGCATTTTTCCATCTTAAAAATATATCTAAATTACGTCATATGCTCTCACTGACAAATGCGGAACAATTAGTTAATGCGTTCATGACCTCAAGGATAGATTATTGTAATGCTCTGGGTGGTTGCCCTGCACGCTTAATAAACAAACTACAGCTAGTTCAAAATGCAGCAGCTCGAGTTCTTACCAGAACCAGGAAGTATGACCATATTAGCCCGGTTCTGTCAACACTGCATTGGCTGCCTATTAAACAGCGTATAAATTTTAAAATATTGCTGATTACTTACAAAGCACTAAATGGTTTAGCTCCCCAGTACTTGAGCGAGCTCTTAACGCATTATAGTACTTCACGTCTATTGTGATCTCAAAATTCTGGCCAGTTGATAATACCTAGAATATCAAAATCGACTGCTGGCGGTAGAGCCTTTTCCTGCTTAGCACCAAAACGTTGGAACAATCTTCTTAACATGGTCCGGGAAGCAGACACAGTCTGTCAGTTTAAATCTAGACTAAGGCCCTGTCCACACGGACACGGGTATTTTTATAACCGTGACTTCTTCTACGCGGTTCGGCCGTTTGTCCACACGGAAACGCACTGAAACCGAACATTTTTGAAAACCCCTGCTGAGGGTGAGGATTTTCAGAAACACCGGTTACGTGTTGTCGTGTAGACAGTGAAACCGGGTTTTTGCCTTGCGACGTCAGAGTGTGCGCCGTTATCCACTGTGTTTGACGTCAGATTTGCGCCTACCGGAACCGGTAATAACTTTTTGTTAGGCTTCTGATTGGCCAACTTGGCTTTACGGTTAGGGTTATATCGCCGCCTGCTGGCGTGGCATGCTCTTGACCGCGCTTGATAGCGTGTTTTTGCGTTTTCATGTAGACGGAGACAGAGCATGTTTGGACGGGATTTTTTTTTAAAACGCTGGAGGAAAAACTCCGGTTATAAAAATACCCGTGTCCGTGTGGACATGGCCTCAAAACACATATCTTTGTCTTAGCATACACATAATAACACATTATAGATTTCTATAATTCAATGTTAGGCTGCATTTTAGTCGCGAATCGGAACATCCTAATTTTGATGTACTTGTACTCATAAGAAGGATGGCGTCTACGCTAATATTAGCCTCTCTGTTTATCCCGAGGTTTACCGCAAACCGCCGGATCCAGATCTGAGGAAGGACCATCACATGGACACCATGTCAATGCATCCCTGAAGTGCCAGCCTCATCAACACTGTGAAGGCGTCATGGACACCCAACAAATCTCATCTCCATACCGACGTGATGACTCCGACCTTAACTAGATGAACTGGATAAATATTTTGAAAATTCTGATCCAATCTGACTTCTGACCTATTATGCTGCCTAAATCATAATCATACACTGTTCGTTCGTTGGCTAAAGGAGGACTGGCCCCCCGACTGAGCCTGGGTTCTCCCAAAGTTTTTTTCTCCATTCTGTCACTGATGGAGTTTTGGTTCCTTGCCACTGTTGCCTCTCTTCGCCTTTGTCGCCATTGGCTTTTGGCTTGCTTAGTTGGGGACATTTAACATTTAATTTTGAATTTAACAGTACTATTACAACATTATTCTTCTGTTATCTCTGCAAAGATTTTATAGGCTATATTTACTATTACTTCCTAGCTGCGCCAGACGAAATCTGAATCATTCCCTTTCCGAATCTTGCAGAGACGGAGAGCGTGAGTAGGAGCTGTCCATGAGCTAGCAGCAGGATCAACTTTATGACTCTCTATGGGCTTCTCCCTTGACTTTATGCCTCCACGTCCCCCCGATTGCCTGCGAGCTTCTCCTCCTGTCTATACAGTAATTTATCTAGTGTGCCACAGAGAGTTGCATGGTTATGACGCAACCGTTAGCCTATTTTTACAAAAACGGCTTCTAAATCGACCATAACGTAAGATACAAAGTAATGGAGCCTTTTATACTTTGTCGTGTCTCTTTAGAAATAAACAATGGACAAATGGAGTCTTTGGACGTCTCCGATGTAAAGTTATTCGCTGTCAAAGTGACGCAAAAATGAATGGGAGTCAATGGTCTGCTACAATGGCGCCCAGAGAGGCTTCAGTTTCTGGTTGATGGATTACCCCTTTGGGAATAACGAGAAATTAAAACCAGCTCGTTTATTCGGGTTTTTTTTTTTTTTTTTTTTTTTTTTTTTTTTACGAAAAATTAGATTTTGGCTCGATTTTTTTCTCTGGGTCTTCTTTTTTTTATGTCGGCTTGAGAAAACCAGCATATATTTAAACATTATTATTATTTATTATTATTGTTATGAGAAATTGACTCCGCCTTCAGACTGGTCTGACTCACTTATATATTTTCTAACTGGTCAGATTTACTGTCCCGAAAAACTACTTAACACTGTCCACTAGAGGGGGCGACAGAAAGTCTTTTCTACTCTCTTTCCCTGTTTGCATCAAAATGACAAATAAATGCATGTCCATATCTGTATAAATGCAAATCCTTATCTGTGTTCCTTGTACCCAATGAACCAGCTTTACACTTCAAACTACACAACTAATTAAAACTTGAACCCTACTTCAAAGTTTGCCACTCTCTTGTTAATTTTAAGATATTGTTATTCACACTGGTCTTTGCATTTAATGTTTGACCATCTGGAACTTTTATTTGTCATGAGCTCTATATTTTAAAATGTACTAGCTGTTGATTAGCATACAATGTCAGGGCAAATGTCCTGCAAAGTTTGAACAGTTTCTTACCACATTGAACAGTTAACACACCTCCCAAGGCATATGCCTTTAAGTGCAATACTCCCACAGTTTAGAGCAATAACTTACAACTCAGGTGGATACTTATATGTAGATTTATTTATTTATAATATTCAAAACACTGTAAATATGTTCATAATCTGTAAATCTGTAAATGTTCATTCTGGCTAAACCCAACTGTGATACTTTTATTCTCATATTTAATATATTTTTATTTTTATTCTTAAAATTTGTATTATTATGTTTCTTGTTGTAAATTATGTTTCTTGCTGTATTTGTATATGTGCACTGGAGGCCTCAGTACCAAAACATAACAGAAAGAAAACATAATTCTGGGCAAAAGGTCCTCATAAGTTTTTTTGTTAGTTTTGTTTTTTTTTTCAATATAAACTCACAGACTCCTTCTGGTGTTAAATTATTCCATATTTGACCTAATGAAATTATTTCTACCAAAGAGACCTTGATCTTGATCTTTCTATACATTCTCATTGACTCCTTTTGATGTTACATCAGCCAGACAGTTGTCCATATTTGACCCAATGAAAATAATTCTTGCCAAAGGTTCCTTAGGTTTTTTTTTCAATATAAACTCACAGACTCGTTCTGATGTTAAATTATGCCATATTTGACCATATGAAATTATTTCTATCAAAGAGTCCTTAATCTTGATCTTCCTATACATTCTCATTGACTCCTTTTAATGTTAAATCAGCCAGACAGTTGTCCATATTTGACCCAATGAAAATAATTCTTGCCAAAGGTTCCTTAGGTTTTTTTTACAATATAAACTCACAGACTCGTTCTGATGTTAAATTATTCCATATTTGACCTAATGAAATTATTTCTACCAAAAGTCCATGAACTTGATCTTTCTATACATTCTCATTGACTTTTTTTTTATGTTAAATCAGCCAGACAGTTGTCCATATTTGACCCATTGAAAATAATTCTGGGCAAAAGGTCCTCAAAAGTTTTTGTTTTTTTTTCGATATAAACTCATAGACTCCTTCTGATGTTAAATGATTCCATATTTGACCTAATGAAATTATTTCTACCAAAGAGTCCTTGATCTTGATCTTTCTATAGCCTACATTCTCATTGACTTCCTTTTGATGTTAAATCAGCCAGACAGTTGTCCATATTTGACCCAATGAAAATAATTCTTGCCAAAGGTTCCTTAAAATGTTTTTTTTTTTTAACAATATAAACTCACAGACTCCTTCTGATGTTAAATTATTCCATATTTAACCTGCTGAAAATATTTCTGCCAAACAGTCCTCGATCTTGATCTTTCTATACATTCTCATTGACTCCTTTTGATGTTAAATCAGCCAGACAGTTTTTCATATTTGACCCATTGAAAATAATTCTGGGCAAAAGGTCCTCAAAAGTTTTGTTTTTTTCCAATATAAACACACAGTTTTTTTGTTGTTGTTTTTTTTTCAATATAAACTAACAGACTCATTCTGATGTTAAATTATTCCATATTTGACCTAATGAAATTATTTCTACCAAAAGTCCTTGATCTTAATCTTTCTATACATTCTCATTGACTTCTTTTTGATGTTAAATCAGCCAGACAGTTGTCCATATTTGACCCAATGAAAATAATACTGGCCAAAGGGTCCTCAAAATTTTTTATTTTTTTTCAATATAATCTCACTTTTTTTTTCTCAATATAAACTCACAGACTCCTTCTGATGTTAAATTATTCCATATTTGACCCAATGAAAAGAATTCTTGCCAAAGGTTCCAAACCCACAGACTCCTTCTGATGTTAAATTATTCCATATTTGACCTAATGAAATTATTTCTACCAAAAGTCCTTGATCTTAATCTTTCTATACATTCTCATTGACTCCTTTTGATGTTAAATCAGCCAGACAGTTGTCCATATTTGACCCAATGAAAACAATTTTTGCCAATGGTTCCTTAAAATTATTTTTTTTTTCAATATAAATTCACATGCTCCTTCTGATGTCAAATTTTTCCATATTTGACATAATGAAATTATTTCTACCAAAAGTCCTTGATCTTGATCTTTCTATACATTCTCAATTACTTCTTTTTGATGTTACATCAGCCAGACAGTTGTCCACATTTGACCCAATGAAAATTATTCTGGCCAAAGGGTCCTCAAAAGTTTTTTCTTCCAATATAAACACAGTTCCCTTTCGAAGGGAACTCAACAATACGTCATCGACGCTTTGGGGAAACGCCTTAGGCGTGACAGGTGTCTGAAATCACAATCAAATCACGGCAATCACATTGACCGGCGACAGCCCATGAATCATTATTGTGAATGATTAACGTGCGACCTGGAAGCATATAAGGGCGCCTTGTAAACATGACAAATCATCTTTTCGTCTTCAGGGATTGTCTGTTTGAAACTCAACTCAAAGAAACGATAGTAAATGAAACGTGCAGTGAAGGCTGATTATTTTTAGTAGTGTGCAGACCCGTGCCTAAGGTTTTTGACACACGAGCTGTGCGTTTTCTGCCTGGGTAAGAGCATACACGGGAGGTTCTCGAGGGAGCCTCCTGTGCAAATTTCGCAAATCATTTCGCTGATGTTGAGTGGATCAGAGAGTGTGGGTATGTGTCGATGCCGCCCGTAGACAAGACGTTTGCGAACTATCTCATGTCCGGGCAGGCGTCGACACTGAGAGGCCTCACCAGGCCTCCCTGAAGCTACCACATGCTGTGATTTTTAGGTAGTAGGTCCCTCCAGGCCTCCTGAAGAAGCTGACCACTTGCTGTGATTTTTAGGTAGTAGGCCCCTCCAGGCCTCCCTAAAGGTGAGCTCCCACATTTTTTGTGGTTATCTGGTAGTAGGCCGCCCCAGGCCTCCTTGAAGGTGAGCTCCCACATTCACTGTGGTTATCAGGTAGCAGGCCTCACCAGGCCTCCCTGTGAGTGTTTCCTAGCAGTGCTGGGTTCAGGAAGCTAGTGGCCTCTTGCTATCAGTTCAGCTGGTCTTAGCAGGCAGCTGCTGAAGGCGAGCTTGAGCCCTGGCTCATCTAAGTGTTCATTCTCTGCTACTGGTTCCCTCCCGGAACCTCCTTCCTGCCTACAGCCTGGTTTTTGCCTACCAGGCGGTCCTTGTGCTCCCCTCACCGAGGGTCGCTATGCCCATGCGGCCTCTTGGTCTGGTCAGACAGTTGTAGGCCTCTCGTGAGGCCTCCCAGTTAGATCAGCCCTTATGCCTTCACAGGCCTCCTCAGTGTTCTGTAACACAGACACTGAGTTGATCCGTGGATCGAGTAGAGGAACTCCCCTCACTAGCAAGGGTTGGAAAGCGCTATGCTCCGGGATATCCCGTCTCTGAGATCCGGGCCGAGTGGTTCACTGCCAGCTTCGCAGTCCCTTGGGTTGGATGCCATTCTTAAGGCAATTGTCCAGAGGCTCTGTCTTCAGACAGACAGAAAGTGGCCAGACTAGTGTCTATATTCTGACGCCAGGTCAGGCCGTCCGGGTGGTTTTTCGGGGTGAGTACTTTCCCCTGAACAGTGATTGGCTGGGGTTCCTTCGGGTTCCCTAGCCACATTCCCTAGAAGGGACCCCATCTAATTGGAAGCTGTGGTTCCAGGCCCGGAGCCGGCCCAGGTAACCATGTTCATGGAGATTTTTCCTGTGAGGCTGTAGCTTGGGCTATGACCGGAGGGAATGCTGTCACTGACAGCCCAGTGTGACCTGAAGGTGAGTGGTTCTAGCGTTTCATTTGAAGTTGCTAGTTCTGACAGTTGTCACTGCCCTTGGGCATGCACTCCCCTCAGCATGGCGGATTGGGTATTTCATTCCCCAAAGCGTCGATGACGTATTGTTGAGTTCCCTTCGAAAGGGAACGTCTCAGGTTACGACTGTAACCTATGTTCCCTGAGAATGGGAACGAGACAATACGTCTCCCTGCCATGCCTCGGGCTCGCCTACCGTACAGTCCCTTCAGATGATAAGGTGATTTGTCATGTTTGCAAGGCGCCCTTATATGCTTCCAGGTCGCACGTTAATCATTCACAATAATGATTCACGGGCTGTCGCCGGTCAATGTGATTGCCGTGATTTGATTGTGATTTCAGACACCTCTAAGGCGTTTCCCCAAAGCGTCGATGACGTATTGTCTCGTTCCCGTTCTCAGGGAACATAGGTTACAGTCGTAACCTGAGACGTTTTTTTTCTTCTTCTTTTTTTCAATATAAACTCACAGACTCCTTCTGATGTTAAATTATTCCATATTTGACCTTTATGAAATTATTTCTACCAAAAGTCCTTGATCGTGATCTTTCCATACATTCTCATTGACTGCTTTTGATGTTAAATCAGCAAGACAGTTGTCCGTATTTGACCCATTAAAAAAAATTCTGGGCAAAAGATCCTCAAAAGGTTTTTTTTTTTTTTTTTTTTTTTTAATATAAACTCACATAATCCTTCTGATGTTAAATTGTTCCATATTTGACCAAATGAAATTATTTCTACCGAAGAGTCCTTGATCTTGATCTTTCTATACATTCTCATTTACTTCTTTTTGATGTTACATCAGCCAGACAGCTAGAAAAAAAGAAAGATTAGTTAGAAAGAAAGATTAGTTTGAAAGAAAGAAAGATTAGTTAGAAAGAATTCAAGAAAAATTTGTTTGAAAGAAAGACTATTTATAAAGAAAGATCAGTTATGAAGAAAGAAAGAAAGAAAGAAAGAAAGAAAGAAAGAAAGAAAGAAAGAAAGAAAGAAAGAAGAAAGAAAGAAAGAAAGAAAAAAAAGAAAGAAAGAAAGAAGATTAGATGCAAAGGAAGAAAGATTAGATGTAAGGAAAGAAAGAAAGATTAGTTAGAAAGAAAGAAAGTTTAGTTAGAAAGATAGATTAGTTAGAAAGATTGAAAGAATAGTTGAAAGAAAAATAAAGAAATTAGGTTGGAAATTAATTAGAAAGAAAGATTAGTTAGAAAGTAAGAAAGATTAGTTAGAAAGATAGATAGATTAGTTAGAAAGACAGATTGATTACCTAGAAATAAATAAAAATTACTTAGAAGGAAAAAAGAAAGATTAGTTGAAAAAGATATTATTTGGAAAGAATGATTAGTTAGAAAAAAATAACGATTAGTTAGACAGAAAGAAAGATTAGCTTGAAAGAAAGAAAGAAGAAAGATTAGTTGGAAAGAAAGAAAGAAAGAAAGAAAGAAAAAAGAAAGAAAGAAAAAGAAAGAAAGAAAGAAAGAAAGAAAGAAAGAAAGACTAGTTGGAATAAAGAAAGATAGTTAGAAAGATTAGTTTGAAAGAAAGACAGAAAGATTAGTTAGAAAGAATAAGATTAAGATAATTAGACATGAAAGAAAGATAGTGAGAAAGAAAGATTAATTAGAAAAAGAAAGATTAGTTAAAAGAAGTAGATTAATAGAAAGAAAGAAAAAATATAGTTAAAAGAAGTAGATTAGTTAGAAAGAAAGAATAAAAGTTAGAAAGAAGAAGAAAGAAAGAAAGAAAGAAAGAAGAAAGAAAGAAAGAAAGAAGAAAGAAAGAAAGAAGAAAGAAAGAAAGAAAAAGATAAGAAAGAAAAGATTAGAGAAAGAAAGAAAGATTATTTAGTAAGAAAGATTATTAAAGAAAGAAGAAAGTAAAGAAGAAAGAAGGAAAGAAAAAGAAATTAGTAGAAGAAGAAAGAATGAAAGATTAAAGAAAAAAAAAGAAAGAAGAAGTAGAATGAAGTTAATAAAGAAAGAAAAAGATTAGTTAGAAAGATAGATAGAACTAGTTGAAAGTAAATAAAGATTAAAGATTATGTTAGAAAGAAAGATAGAAAAAGAAAGAAGAATAAGAAAGAAAGAAGAAATGAAAGAAAGAAAAAAAGAAAAGAACAAAGAAAAAGAAGAAAGAAAGAAAGAGAAGAAAGAAAAGAAAGAAAGAAGAGAGAGAGAAAGAAAGAATAGATTAAAGAAATAAGGAAAGAAAGATTAGATGTAAAGAAAGAAAGAAAGATACGTAAAAAATAGACAGATTAGTTAGAATAGTTGAACAAAAAAAAGAAAGAAATTAAGTTGAAAATTAATTAGTTAGAAAGATTAGTTAGAAAAAAGATTGGTTGAAAGAAAGACAGAAAGATTAGTAGGAAAGAAAAAAGAAATATTAGGAGACTGAAAGAAAGATTAGTCAGAAAGAATGATTAATTAGAAAAAAAATAAAGATTAGTTAAAATAAAGTAGATTAGATAGAAAGATTATTAAAAAAAGAAGTTTAGAATGAAAGAAAGAAAAAATAGTTAGAAAGATAGATAGATTATGTATGAAAGAAATAAAGATTAGTTAGAAATAAAGAAATATTAGTTAGAAAGATAGATAGATTAGTTAGAAAGAGAGAAAGAAAAATAGAAATATTAGTTAAATAAGAAAGAATTATAAGTTAGAAAGAAAAGAAAAATTAGTTAGAAAGAAAAAAAGATTGGTTAGAAAGATAGATAGATTAGTTTGAAAGAAAGATTAGTTAGAATGAAAAGAAAGAAAGAAAGAAAGAAAGAAAGAAAGAAAGAAAGAAAAAGAAAGAAAGAAAGAAAGAAAGAAGAAAGAAGAAAGAAAGAAAGAAAGAAAGAAGATTATTTAGAAAGAAAGATTAGTTATACAGAAAGAAAGAATAGTTGAAAGAAAAAAAGAAATAAATTAAGTTGGTAATTAATGAGTTAGAAAGAAAGATTAGTGAGAAAGATAGATAGATTAGTATGAAAGAAAGAAAGATTAGTTAAAAAAGAAATAAAGATTAGTTAGAAAGATAGATATTTAGTTATAAAGAAATAAAGATTAGTTGGAAAAAAGATTAGTTGAAAGACAGTCAGAAAGATTAGTTAGAATGAAAGAAAGAAAGATTAGTTAGAAAGAAAGATTAGTGAGAAAGATTAATTAGGAAAAAAGGAAAGATTAGTTAGAAAGAAAGACAGATTAGTTAGAAAGATAGATAGATTAGTTAAAAGAGAGAAAGAAAAATAGAAATATTAGTTAAATAAGAAAGAATTAAAGTTAGAAAGAAAGAAAAATTAGTTAGAAAGAAAAAAAGATTGGTTAGAAAGATAGATAGATTAGTTTGAAAGAAAGATTAGTTAGAAAGAAAGAAAGAAAGAAAGAAGAAAGAAAGAAAGAAAGAAAGAAAGAAAGATAAGAAAGAGAAGAAAGAAAGAAAGAGAAGAAAGAAAGAAAGAAAGAAAGAAAGAAAAGAAAGAAAGAAAGATTATTTAGAAAGAAAGATTCGTTAGAAAGAAAGAATAGTTGAAAGAAAAAAAGAAGAAATTAAGTTGGTAGTTAATGAGTTAGAAAGAAAGATTAGTGAGAAAGATAGATAGATTAGTATGAAAGAAAGAAAGATTAGTTAAAAAAGAAATAAAGATTAGTTAGAAAGATAGATAGATTAGTTATAAAGAAATAAAGATTAGTTAGAAAAAAAGATTAGTTGAAAGACAGACAGAAAGATTAGTTAGAATGAAAGAAAGAAAGATTAGTTAGAAGAAAGATTAGTGAGAAAGATTAATTAGGAAAAAAGGAAAGATTAGTTAGAAAGAAAGACAGATTAGTTAGAAAGATAGATAGATTATTTAGAAAGAGAGAAAGAAATAAAGAAAGATTAATTAGAAAGAAAGCAAGAAAGATTAGTTTGAAAGAAAGAAAGAAAGAAAGAAAGAAGAAAGAAAAAAAAAGAAAAGAAAGAAAGAAAGAAAGAAAAAAAGAAAGAAAAAGAAAGGAAAGAAAGAAAAAAGAAAGAAAGAAAGAAAAGAAAGAAAGAAAGAAAAGATAAAGAAAGAAAGAAAGAAAGAAAGGAAAAAAAAGAATGATTAGTTAGAAAGAAAGATTAGTTTGAAAGAATGATTAGTTAAAATATAGAAAAAATTTGTTAGAAAGAAAGATAAGTTAGAAAGAAAGATTAGTTTGAAAGAAAGAAAGATTAGTTTGAAAGAAAGAAAGACTAGTTAGAAAAAAGAAAGATTAGTTAGAAAGAAAGATTAGTTTGAAAGAAAGTAAGATTAGTTAGAAGAAAGATTAGTTTGAAAGAAAGAAAGAAAGAAAGAAAGAAAAAGAAAGATTTTAGAAGAAGATTAGTTAGAAAAAAAGATTAGTTAAAAATAAATAAAGATTGCGTAGAAATAAAAATAGAAAGAAGTTAGAAAAAGAAAAACTAGTTAGAAAGAAAGATTAGTTAGAAAAGATTAGTTAGAAAGAAAGATAGATTAGTATGAAAGAAAGAAAGATTATTTAGAAAGAAAGATTAGTTAGAAAGAAAGATAGATTAGTATGAAAGAAAGAAAGATTATTTAGAAAGAAAGATTAGTTAGAAAGAAAGATTAGTTAGAAAGAAAGAAAGAAAGATTAGTTAGAAAGAACGAAATATTAGTTGAGAAGATTAGTTTGAAAGAAAGATTAGTTAGAAAGAAAGACAGAAAGTCAGTTAGAAAGAAAGATTAGTTAAAAAATAAAAAAGATTGCTTAGATAGAAAAATTTAAAGATTAGTTAAAAAGAAAGATAGTTAGAAAGAAAGAAAGAAAAAGAAAGAAAGAAAGAAAGAAAGAAAGAAAGAAAGAAAGAAAGAAGAAAGAAAGAAAGAAAGAAAAGAAAAGAAAGAAAGAAAGAAAGAAAAGAAAGAAAGAAAGAAAAAGATTAGATGTAAAGAAAGATAAGTAAGAAAGATAGACAGATTAGTTAGAATAGTTGAAAGAAAAAGAAAGAAATTAAGTTGAAGATTAATTAGTTAGAAAGAAAGATAAGTTAGAAGAAAGATTATATAGAAAGAAAGATTAGTTAGAAAGAAAGAAAGAATAGATAGAGTTGAAAAAGAAAGATTAGTCAGTTAGAAAGAAAGAAAGAAAGAAAGAAAGAAAAGAAAGAAAGAAAGAAAAGAAAGAAAAGAAAGAAGAAAGGAAAAGAAAGAAGAGAAAGAAAGAAGATAAGAAGAAAGAAGAATGAAGAAGAAAAAGAAAGAAAGATTAGTTAGAAAAGAAAGTATAAAGAACATAGATTAGTTAGAAAGAAAGAAAGATTAGTAAGAAAGAAAAATAGTAGGAATGAAAGAAAGAAAAAATAGTTAAAAAGAAGAAAGATTAGTTACAAATATTAGACAGTAGAAAGAAGAAGAAAGAAAAAAAGAAAATTAGTTAAAAAGAAAGAATTATTAGTAAGAAAGAAAAATTAGTAAAAAAGAAATAAAGATTAGTTAGAAAGAAAGATTAGTTAGAAAGAAAAAAACATAGTTGAAAATAGATAGATTATTAGAAAGAAAGATTAGTTAGAAAGAAAGATTGATTAGTATGAAAGAAAGAAAGATTAGATTAGAAAGAAAGATTAGTTAGAAAGAAAGATAGATATAGTATGAAAGAAAGAAAGAATTATTTAGAAAGAAAGATTAGTTAGAAGAAAGATTAGTTAAAAAAAAAAAGATTAGTTAGAAAAGAAAAATAGAAAAATTAGTAAAAATATTGAAAAGAAAGAAAGTTAAAGAAAGAAAGAAAAGAAAGAAAAAGAAGAAGAAAAAAAAAAGAAAGAATGAAAATAAAAAGAAAAGAAGAAGAAAGATGAAAGAAAAGAAAGAAAGATTACTTAGAAAAAGAAAATTAGTTATAAAGAAAGATCAGTTATGAAGAAAGAAGAGAAGAAAGAATAGATGTAAAGAAAAGAAAGAAAGATTAGATGTAAAGAAAGAAAGAAAGAACGTAAGAAAGATAGAGAAGATTAGTTAAGAATAGTGAAAGAAAAAAGAAAATAAATTAAGTTGGAAACTAATTAGTTAGAAAAAAGATTAGTGAAAGAAAGACAGAAAGATTAGTAGAAAGAAATAAAGAAAGTTAGTTATAAGAGATCAAGAAAAAGAAAGAAAGAAAGAAAGAAGAAGAAAGAAGAAAGAAAGAAAGAAAGAAAGAAAGAAAGAAAGAGAGAGAGAGAGAAAGAAAGAATAGATGTAAAGAAAATAAGGAAAGAAAGATTAGATGTAAAGAAAGAAAGAAAGATACGTAAGAAAATAGACAGATTAGTTAGAATAGTTGAAACAAAAAAAAGAAAGAAATTAAGTTGAAAATTAATTAGTTAGAAAGATTAGTTAGAAAAAAGATTGGTTGAAAGAAAGACAGAAAGATTAGTAGGAAAGAAATAAAGAAATATTAGGAGACTGAAAGAAAGATTAGTCAGAAAGAATGATTAATTAGAAAAAAATAAAGATTAGTTAAAAATAAAGTAGATTAGATAGAAAGATTATTAAAAAAAGAAGTTTAGAATGAAAGAAAGAAAAATAGTTAGAAAGATAGATAGATTAGTATGAAAGAAATAAAGATTAGTTAGAAATAAAGAAATATTAGTTAGAAAGATAGATAGATTAGTAAGAAAGAGAGAAAGAAAAAGAGAAATATTAGTTAAATAAGAAAGAACTATAAGTTAGAAAGAAAAATTAGTTAGAAAGAAAGAAAGAATAGTTGAAAGAAAAAGAAAGAAATTAAGTTGGTAATTAATGAGTTAAAAAGAAAGATTAGTGAGAAAGATAGATAGATTAGTAAGAAAGATCAGTTAAAAAAGAAAGAAAGATTAGTTAGAAAGATAGATAGATTAGTTATAAAGAAATAAAGATTAGTTAGAAAAAAGATTAGTTGAAAGACAGACAGAAAGATTAGTTAGAAAGAAAGATTAGTGAGAAAGATTAATTAGAAAAAAAGGAAAGATTAGTTAAAAAGAAAGAAAGAAAGAAAGAAAGAAAGAGAAAGAAAGAAGAAAGAAAGAAAGAAAGAAAGAAAGAAAAAAAGAAAGAAAGAAAGAAAGAAAGAAAGAGAAGAAAGAAAGAAAGAAGATAAATAAAGAACGATTATTTAGAAAGAAAGATTAGTTAGAAAGAAAGGAAAAATAAATAAAGAATGATTAGTTAGAAAGAAAGAACGATTAGAAAGGAAGATTAGTTAGACATATGAGCTTTTGCAGTACAATGCATACAAAACAGAATGCAGAATGCATCATTCCAGCTAGGTGCTGTTGCATTGCATACAAAATCTAAATAAATCGTTTGTGCGTTAAAACCTACATATAAACGTTGCATTTGCAATGCATTCAACAAGATTGCGTTGTGCATTAAAGAAATATCAACAACAGAAATATATGTAATATATAAATAATTAATAATTAAATATATAAATATTTTTCTGCACTACATATTCCTTTGTGCAATGAAGAGAGTAACTAACTCATTCCGAAGGTCATTGAAGAGTTTAAAGATGAATGCATTGCACATACGATCAAGCGTTGTGCATTGAAGAATAAGCACTAAGCAATTTGTTACATTGCAACGCATTCAAGAACTAACTCCGTGGTGCATTAAAGAGATGTGCAAAGCAATCTATCGTTTCATTGCATTGTACGATCAAGCGTTGAGCATTGAAGAATGACATATAAGCATTATGCACTTTGATGCATTGAATTACATTCAAGAACGAACTCATACTGTAGTGCATTAAGAGATGTGCAATATTATCTGTATTTGCACTCAAGAACCAACTTTTCCGCATTGCATTGAAAAGATATCATTTGCACATATGCACAAAGCTTGATCGTGAGTGGAATGCAATGGCAACAGCATATTGCATTGCACATCTATCTAATGCACTACGGAGTGAGTTAGTTCTTGAATGCTTTGCAATGCACAAAGTGCATAATGCTTATTCTTCAATGCACAACGCTTGTTCGTATGTGCAATGAAACGCAACAGTACATTGGATTGCAATCTCTTCAATGCACTTCGGAATGAGTTAGTTTTTGAATGTATTGCAACGTGGAAAAGGTGCATATTGCTTAAAATGTTATTCTTCAATGCAAAACGCTTGGAGCGGAGGAGGGATTTCAATAAGTTACTTTGCTTATGGTGATAATTGTCGACTACGCCACCCTGAATAAATCAGGGAATATCTAAATAACCCAGCAGTTAGCATTAGGTCACACAGGTTCGTGTGTGTCAGGGAGGTTAGAGACAAGAGTACAACTTAATTACAAAGAAGGTCTTTTATTGACATACAAAAATAGTTAAAAACAGGATCTTCATGTGTACCTATCATGGAATTTTGAAAATTACCTTTCATGTAGTGTGTAACATAGATCTAAGTGAACGAAAACATCCTGCAAAGTTTTAAATATGAAAGTTCACCGTATACAAAGTTATTGTCTCTCAAAAGTAAGAGTCGACTCTGAGTCGCTGATATGAATCGATTGACGAACGATGCATTTTCTCTAACTTTCGTACGTCACTTGTACAAGTTATTTGAATAAGACACCCCACTCATTGCAGCGCTGCCGAAAACAGTGAAAACAACATGTCGACGAGCTGTTCTGAAGTGCGAATCAAAAGCGAACTTTTTTTTCACTGACCAGGGACGAGCATGTGAAGAATCTGTGGCTAGAGTTTATATTTACAACTATACCACACAAGTATAGCCCAACCTTGAGCTGTGTTCGCGTTATTTTAATGAGGATTCCAGGTATGCCTGAAGAAGGTCGCAAGACCGAAAGCTTGTTAATAAATTTATCTTTTGATCTTGCACAGTGTCTGAGTGTGCGGCTGCTCTATTTTTACTTTTTACCATATGATTTATTAGTAGCAGCACCTCTCCACAAGACTTTTTTGACGGATGAGCGGTGGTTCTTTTCTATTTTTTCTAATGAGGATTCCTTTACAAACATAAATGCTTTCAAGTGTGGATTTCGCGAGTCGCCTGATACTGAAGGAACGTTTAGTGCCAAGTTTATTTGGATTTATTTGGTTTATTCCTCCTCCGAATCACAACCTGTAAGTACTGTTAATAATTGTTGCTTTTTTGGGTTTTGGAGCATGCTCAATAAGTGTGTGTGTGTGTGTGTGTGTGTGTGTGTGTGTGTGTGTGTGTGTGTGTGTGTGTGTGTGTGTGTGTGTGTGTGTGTGTGTGTGTGTGTGTGTGTGTGTGTGTGTGTGTGTGTGTGTGTGTGTGTGTGTGTGTGTGTGTGTGTGTCAGTTACGCTCAACCAGGCACGTGCACAGGTAGGGCTCAACCTGTGCAGAGCACATGCCCTTTTTGCTCTTACACTCAAAGTGCCCTTTTTTTTTTGGTGGTGTTTTTTTTTTTTCTTCAATAAATCAATGCCATTGGTCACCCTTTACGTCTGTCTGTCTGTTTTAAAAATATTTAGCCAATGAAAGTTCTTAAAAAGAGCTTGTGTAAATCTTGTTCGATCCTCAAACTGTCAGTAAGCCTGATAACTCCACCCCCTCTATCGTGACTGAATCAACTGAAGCTATGCAGCAGGGCACAGCAGACAGCAGCTGAACGAAGTTTTGCAAGGGTAAATTAAGATCTTGTTGTTTGAATAAGTACTAAACACTTTGTTTATAAAAGCTCATATTTTATTTATTTGATGTCTGACTGAGACATGTGGGACCTGAGAGAGAGGTCTAGGCTAGAATTTGCCATCTAGTCATAGCATAGCCTACACTTAGCCTGTTCATACAGTAGTATTTCATCTTTTATAAAATGCGATTTTGGCCAAATGTATTTTACAACAGGAAAAACTGAGCGCCTATATAGCTACAACAAACTAGTAACCCGTTGATGAAAATGTAATGTGATGCCGCCGGCGCCATTTTAATGACGGACAAAATGCACATTTGCACACATTCGCTGGTCAAAAACCCCGTAACTGTATTTGAGTTTGACTTTTGTAAAATGTTAACAATATATTCATAAGTAATACAACAACATATAATTTGTTTTTACCATCGGAAAATCATAAGCACAGGCGCGCCCCTGTACTGTTTTGTACAGAAACTACACAAAGCGACTGAGTGATCGTCGTCACCTAGGTAACATATTTCTAAGAAATTTTCTTCATTGATTTATGATTGCTGATAGACTTAATTTATTAACATTTCATCTTGTTATGGTAATAATATTAAATTATGGTTAATTCAAGGCTGTTGATATGCACGTATTCACTAGGCTATATAGTTTTTTAATCTATAGTATTCTATACTCTCCGCTCGTCCTCACATGTATAAATGTAGTAAAACATGGTTTGTATGTATATGTAGTAACTAAAAAAAAAAAAAAAACATTACAGAAGATCACTGTGAAATCTTTTTCTTTTTCTTTTATCATGCAGAATGTAATTCATGATTTAATTCATTCCAATGCTTAATTTATTTGATCCAAAATACAGCAAAAACAGTAATATTGTGAAATATTTTTACAATCTAAAATAACTTTTCAATTTAAATATTTTAAAAAGTAATTTATATCTGTGATCAAAGCTGAATTTTCATCATCATTACTCCAGTTCAGTACTCTTCAGTGTCACGTGATCCTTCAGAAATGCTTTTTACTGCAACTGTACTTTTCACACTGTTTAAATTATTTATTTTCATTGCTGGCTTATTTTAGGGAAAGTGTAGTGAATAAGGGACCTTCTAGAGACCAACATTCCTGGTCCTCCAGTATCAAGTTTTTGCCAGGTAGGCGGATACATGTTGGATATGCTATAGTTGTATGGCTACCATTGTATGGCTATAGTTTCTTATAATCTGGAATTGAGTTGGACATAATTACTTAAATTATATTTCAAAATAGTTTGTCAAAAATACTTGACTCATTTTTATGTGTGAGAAGAGGGGAATGTAGAGCAATGTTAACCAAATAATACAAATTAGCTTATGAAACCAAACAGAATAGCTAAAAAATATATATTTTATTGAACTTCATGTGTGCAAAGCAGAGAAAAAAATTATATATATAAAATTTTATAACTATAACATTTATAAAAAAAATTATAACTGATATAACTATTTTTTGTACTTTGATGAATTTTGATTACTTGGTGGGGGGAAAAAAGGGAGGGGGTGCCCTTTTTCAGTTTCAGCACATGCCCCTCAAAAGGTCTGTGCACGGCCCTGCGCTCAACGCAGCTTAGGTCTCCAAGCTGTGTGTGTGTGTGTGTGTGTGTGTGTGTGTGTGTGTGTGTGTGTGTGTGTGTGTGTGTGTGTGTGTGTGTGTGTGTGTGTGTGTGTGTGTGTGTGTGTGTGTGTGTGTGTGTGTGTGTGTGTGTGTGTGTGTGTGTGTGTGTGTGTGTGTGTGACAGTTACGCTCAGGCTCAGCGCTTAGGTCTCCAAGCTGTGTGTGTGTGTTTTTTGAAATATGTAAAATGTTTGTCGTTGTTATTGGAGTTGTCATAAAGAATAGAGCGTATTGTAGTACTGCAGTGCTTTATCAATATGTTTAAGCTTTGGGTTAACGCGAAAAATAACTGACTGGGTCGTCTGACCAATCACTGCAGATTAGCGTCACGCAAAGGAGGGGTTTGGACAAATGAGTCGTCAAACGAATCGTTGAGCAAATCAGGTAAAAATAAATGCATATTATAAGACAACAAAAGTGTTTTTTGTCATTGCATGCATGTAAAACTGTTGTTGAGGACTCCCAAGAACAACATTAGGAACATTTTAAATGCCATAATAGGAACAAAACAGGTGCTCACAGCAGGGGGCAATATGAGTGGACACACACCAACATAGTCCTCTACCCACGAGGGTACAAACAAAAAGTAAAACGCAACCAGGCTGAGCTTACCGGCGGAAGGACCACTTAATGGCTTTTCCCAAAAGCTTAATTCTACTCACACCCACGTCACCGTGCACCTTGGATCATACACGCAAGCACTCCAAAAGTGTCACCCACTGCAGCACTACCACCACCACAATGCACACGAAGGTCCTCCCGCCTGGTCACCTCAGTTCCTGGGAGAAAACAAAATAAACAGCTGAGTCTGGTAAAACCCAAAAATAAAATAGCCAAAAGAAACTATAATAATCAAGGTCAGTAATGATACACAAACATAATTAAAGAAACCAAATGCACACAGCTAAACTAAAGAAACAGAACAGAATCAGATAGAGCTGGTGCAGCACACACACACTGTAAAAAAAGTTAACTCATTATTTTGAGTTATCTTTTTGCATGGGTTTTTTTTAGTTTAACTAACTTATTTCGATAAGTTGAGGACAAGAAAACTTAAACTTTCTTGTAGTCTGGACAATCTAGTTAAAAAATAAGTTGAAATAACTAAATTGCTAAAATATTTTTTACAGTGCACACACTGGATCACAGCAGATAGAGCTGGTGCAGCACACACACATACACACCCTCGCGCGTGCACACACACACTGGTTATCGTACAAATAACAGTCAATTAGTACTGATCATAACTTTTCTATCACATTAAAACGAAAGGAAGTAGACGATACAAATCCTGTGCCCTTTTAATTCCCCATAGGCACGATCAGCGTGACCAGAAGGCAGCGCAAGCCCCGCGGTTATCTGGGTGGACTCAAGTTCAAAGGACCACGGAAGAACGAGAGGTAGACTGCGCAGTGAACCAGTAAAATGGTCCCGAGGACGAAAGGGAGGACCTGCGTCTCACGAACGCCTTAAAGAGAAGCAGCGAGATGTTAGTACCTCTCTTTCCACTACATGTGCATTGCAATAGCAGATTGCGTTGCACATCTCTTTAATGCAATACGGAATAAGTTAGTGCTTAAATGCATTGCAATGCAACAAAGTGCATATTGCTTATTCTTCAATGCAAAACGCTTGTACGTATGTGCAATGAATTGCAATAGCATTGTGCAATCCATTACAATCTTTTTAAGGCACTTCGGAATGAGTTAGTTTTTAAATGCATTGCAAAGAAACAAAGTGCATATTGCTTATGTTATTCTTCAGTGCAAAATGCTTGACCGTTGTGCAATGCATTGCAATAGCAGATTGCATTGCACATCTCTTTAGTGGAATTTGGAATAAGTTAGTTCTTGAATGCATTGCAAAGCAACAAAGTGCATATAGCTTTTTCTTTAATGCAAAACGCTTGAATGTATGTGCAATGCATTGCAATAGCAGATTGCATTGTAATCTCTTTAATGCACTTCGGAATGAGTTAGTTATTGAATGCATTACAATGCAACAAAGTTCATATTGCTTATTCAATGCAAAACGCTTGATCGTATTTGTTATTGCAATAGCAGATTGCGTTGCACATCTCTTTAATACAATATGGAATAAGTTAGTTCTTGAATGCATTGCAAAGCAACAAAGTGCATATTGCTTATTCTTCAATGCAAAACAATTGATCGTATGTGCAATGCACTGCAATAGCAGATTGCATTGTGCAATCCCTTGCAATCTTTTTAATGCACTAAGGAATGAGTTAGTTTTTAAATGCATTGCAATGCAACAAAGTGCATATTGCTTATTCTTCAATGCAAAACAATTGATCACATTTACTATGCAATAGCAGATTGCATTGTGCCATCCATTGCAATCTTTTTAATGCACTTCGGAATGAGTTAGTTGTTAAATGCATTGCATGCAACAAAATGCATATTGCTTATGTTATTCTTCAGTGCAAAATGCTTGACCGTTGTGCAATGCATTGCATTGGCAGATTGCATTGTACATCTCTTTAATGCAATACGGAATGAGTGATTTCTTGAATGCAGTATGCAACAAAGTGCATATTGCTTATTCTTTAATGCAAAACGCTTGATCGTATGTTCAATGAATTGCAATATCAGAATGCATTGTAATCTCTGCAATGCACTACGGAATAAGTTAGTTATTGAATGCATTGCAGTGCAACAAAGTCCATATTGCTTATTCTTCAATGCAAAATACTTGATCGTATTTGTAATGCATTGCACAAGCAGATTGCATTGCAATCTCTTCAATGCACTTCGAAATGAGTTAGTTATTAAATGCATTGCAATGCAACAAAGTGTATATTGCTTATATGTTATTCTTAAATGAAAAACGCTTGATTGTGTGTGCAATTAAATAAAACAGCAGATTGCAAGAAAGGAATGAGTGAGTTCAAACTGTGCATTTTTTTAACATTCTCTTTAGTAAACTATTAAATATTAAATTAAATATTTCGTTCTATATAGCTTATATGTTATTTCTCAAAGCACAACAATAGATCGTGTACAATGTAATGCAAAATCACTTGTGGTATGTCTTGTTTTTACATTGTACAGGTGAATAAGTTAGATCTTTTATGAATGCAATGCAAATGTTATATTTTAAAAACCTATGGAATGAGTTAGATCTTAAATGCAGCAAAGTTAGTTTTAGTTGGAAAATTCAATGCATTGGAAATGGAAAAATTTGATTATTAAAATTAGAATTTTTTTTTACAAATAAAAACTCACAAACTCCCTCTGATATTAAGTTAATGCATATTTAACCTGCTGAAAATATTTCTGCCAAAGAGTCCTCGATCTTGATCTTTCTATACATTCTCATTGACTCCTTTTGATGTTAAATCAGCCAGACAGTTGTCCATATTTGACCCAATGAAAATAATTCTTGCCAATGGTTCCTTAAAATGTTTTTTTTCCAATATAAACTCACATGCTCCTTCTGATGTTAAATTATTCCATATTTGACCTAATGAAATTATTTCTACCAAAGAATCCTTGATCTTGAGCTTTCTATACATTCTCATTGACTTCTTTTTGATGTTACATCAGCCAGACAGTTGTCCATATTTGACCCATTGAAAAATAATTCTGGCCAAAAGGTCCTCAAAAGTTTTTTCTTCCAATATAAACTCACAGTTTTGTTTTGTCGTTTTTTCAATATAAACTCACAGACTCCTTCTGATTATTCCATATTTGACCTAATGATATTATTTCTACCAAAAGTCCTTGATCTTGATCTTTCCATACATTCTCATTGACTGCTATTGATGTTAAATCAGCCAGACAGTTGTCCATATTTGACCCATTGAAAATAATTCTGGGCAAAAGATCCTCAAAAGGTTATTTATTTATTTTTATTATTTTTTTTTCAATATAAACTCACAGAGTCCTTCTGATGTTAAATTACTCCATATTTGACCTAATGAAATTATCTCTACCTAAAGTCCTTGATCTTGATCTTTCCATACATTCTCATTGACTGCTTTTGATGTTAAATCAGCCAGACAGTTGTCCATATTGATCCATTGAAAATAATTCTGGCCAAAGGGTCCTCGAAAGTTTTTTTCTTCCAATATAAGCTAACAGTTTTTTCGTTTTTTTTTTTTTTTTTTTGGTTTCTCAATATAAGACTCCTTCTCATGATAAATTATGCAATATTTGACAATGAAATTATTTCTACCAAAGAGTCCTTGATCTTGATCTTTCTATACATTCTCATTGACTTATTTTTGATGTTACATCAGCCAGACAGTTGTCCATATTTGACCCATTGAAAATAATTCTGGGCAAAAGGTCCTCATAAGTTTTTTTTTTTTTTTTTTCAATATAAACTCACATACTCCTTCTGATGTTAAATTATCAAAATTAAATTAAAATTAAATTTTAAAATAAAAAAAACAGTTTTTTTTCAATATAAGACTCATTCTGATGTTAAATTATTACATATTTGACCTAATGAAATTATTTCTACCAAAAGTCCTTGATTTTTCAATACATTCTCATTGACTTCTTTTTGGTTACAGTAAATCAGCCAGACAGTTGTCCATATTTGACCATTGAAAATAATTCTGAGCAAAAGGTCCTCAAAAGTTTATTTTTTATTGTTATATAAACTCACAGACTCCTTCTGATGTTAAATTATCAAAATTAAATTTAAATTTAAATGTAAACATTTTTAAAAAACCTTTTTTTTTCAATATAAGACTCCTTCAGATGTAAAATTAGTACATGTTTGACCTAATGAAATTATTTCTACCAAAGAGTCCTTGATCTTGAGCTTTCTATACATTCTCATTGACTCCTTTTGATGTTAAGTCAGCCAGACAGTTGACCATATTTTACCTATTTAAAAATAATTCTGGGCAAAAGGTCCACAAAAGTTTTTTTTTCCAATATAAACTCAGTTTTTTTTTTGTTTTTTGTTTTTTCAATATAAACTCACAGACTCCTTCTGATGTTAAATTATTCAATATTTGACCTAATGAAATTATTTCTACAAAAGAGTTGATCTTGATCTTTCTATACATTCTCATTGACTTATTTTTGATGTTACATCAGCCAGACAGTTGTCCATATTTGACCCAATGAAAAAATTCTGGCCAAAATGTCCTCAAAAGTTTTTTCTTCCAATATGAACTCACAGTTTTGTTTTGTCTTTTTTTTAATATAAACTCACAGACTCCTTCTGATGTTAAATTATTCCATATTTGACCTAATGAAATTATTTCTACCAAAAGTCCTTGATCTTGATCTTTCCATACATTCTCATTGACTGCTATTGATGTTAAATCAGCCAGACAGTTGTCCATATTTGACCCATTGAAAATAATTCTGGGCAAAAGATCCTCAAAAGGTTATTTTTTTTATTTTATTTTTTCAATATAAACTCACAGACTACTTCTGATGTTAAATTACTCCATATTTGACCTAATGAAATTATTTCTACCTAAAGTCCTTGATCTTGATCTTTCCATACATTCTCATTGACTGCTTTTTAAATCAACCAGACAGTTGTCCATATTGACCCATTGAAATAATTCTGGCCAAAGGGTCCTCGAAAGTTTTTTCTTCCAATATAAACTCACATACTCCTTCTGATGTTAAATTATCAAAATTAAATTAAATGAAATTTTAAAATAAAAAAAACAGTTTTTTTTTAATATAAGACTAAAGACTTAAATTATTACATATTTGACCTAATTAAATTATTTCTACCAAAAGTCCTTGATCTTGATCTTTCTATACATTCTCATTGACTCTTTTGATGTTAATCAGCCAGACAGTTGTCCATATTTGACCCAATGAAAAATAAGGTCTAAAAGAAAAAAACAGTAACAAAAAAGAGAAAACTATTCCATAATGAAGAATTATTTTAAATTGATAATTGATTTTTTGTTAAATAAGAAGTAAAACAAAAGAAAGACTCAGTTATGAAAGAAGTTGGTTAAAAGACAAGATTAGTTTGAAAGAAAAAAGATTAGTAAAAGAAGCAGAATTAGTTTGAATAATATTATAAGAAAGATTGTTTGAAAAAAGAAAGATTTATAATGAACGAAGAAATGAAAGTAGAAAGAAAGTATAGAAAGAAGGTTAAAGAAAGAAATATTTATCCAAGAAAAGATCAGTTAAAATAGGATATCTGTATGAATATGAAAAAGATAGTTAAAGAAGATAGTTAGAAATGAAAGATAAATGAAAGAAAAAAAAATTAGAGAAATTATTAAAGAAGATTTTAGAAGTAAAGATTAGTAAAGATAATAATATTAAGAAATGATACTAAAGAAAAGAAATTATTAGAATAAAAAAGATAGATTGATCAAAGATTATTGAAATGATTTTTAGAAAAAAGATAGTTATAGAAGAAAGAAAGTTAGTTGAGAAAGAAATATTTGGAAAGATGATTAGTAAATAAAAATAGATTAGTTAGAAAGAAAGAAAGATTATTTAGAATGAAAGATTTAGTTTGAAAAAAACAAGATTCATTTTGATAGAATATAAAAGAAAGAAAGATAATGCTAAAGAAGAAGAAAGAACAAGATAATTACAAGAATATAATAGAATATATTATAGAGTTAAGAAAGAACAGTAAAGAAAAAAAAAGAAAGATAAAGTAAGAAAAGAAAGAAAGATTGATTAGAGAAAGATTAATTAGAATTAGTTGATGAAAGAAAAAGTTAGTTGAAAATTATAGAAGATAGATTTAGATGAAGAAAGAATTAGTAAAGAAAATTGTAAGAAAGAAGAAGATATTGAAATAAGAAAGATTAGTAGATTAGTAGAAGATATTTGGAAAGAAAGAAAGTTAAAAGAAGAAAGAAAAAAAAGATATAGTGAAAGAAAGAAGTTAGAAAGAAAATGAAAATAGAAAGTATAAGAAGAAAGATTAGTTGAAAGAAGAAATAGTAAAATTGTTTAAAAGAAGATTGGAAGAAAGAAAGATTAGTTGAAAAAAGAAGATTATAGAAAGAGTTATTAGAAGAAGATATTAAAAAGAAGAGTGGAAAAGAGAAAGAGTTAAAGAAAGAAAGATGTTAGAAGATAGTAGTTGAAGAAAAGTAGATTAGTGAAAAAATATTAAAAAGTTTTAGAATGAAAATAATAATCAGAAAGATTAGAAAAGAAATTAGTTAGATAGAAAGAAAAAGTTTAAGAAAGAAATTTAGAAAGATAGAAGTTAAAAGAGAAAAAAGATATAAAATAAAAGAAATTAGTTAAAAAAGAAAGAAAAATTTTAAAAAAAGTTTTGATAAAATTATTAGAAGAAGAAAGAAGAAAGATAAGAAAGAAGATTAAAGAAAGATAGTTAGAAAGAAAGAGTATAAGAAAAAGATAGAGAAAAAATAATATAAAGAAAGAAGTTAGATAAGAAAGAAGATATATAAATGAAATTATTATAAAAAGAAAGATTAGTTGGAAATATATAGAAAAGATTGTTAGAAAGAAAGATGTATGAAAGAAAAAGATTAGTTGAAGAAGATATAAAGAAAGATTGTTAGAAAGAAAAGAAGAAAGATTAGTTGATGAAAGAATATAGAAGAAAGAAAGATTAGTTAGAAAAGAAAAAAGATATAGAAAGAAAGAAAGATTAGTTGAAAGAAGATAGTTAGAAAGAAAGATAGTAGAAAGAAAGATAGTAATAAAGATTGTAGAAAGAAAAGAAAGATTAGTTAGAAAAAAGATGAAGGTTAGAAAAGAAAGATAGTAGAGAAAGATATATTAGTAAAGAAAGAAAGATTAAGAAAGAAAGTTTATTAGAAAGAAAGATTAGTTAATAAAGATGATTGAAAGAAAAGAAAGATTATTAGAAAGAAAATAGTAAGAAAGATTAGATAGAAGATATTAAGAAAGAAAATAAGAAGAAAGATAAGAAAGAAAGATTAGAAAAAAAAGATAATGAAAGAATAGAAAGATTAAGAAAGAAAGAAAGATTAGTAGAAGAAGAATAGAAGAAAGAAAGAAAAAAGAAAGATTGATAGAAAGAAGAAAAAAATTAGTTGATAAAGAAAGATAAAGATTAGTAAGAAAGAAGATTAGTTGAAATAATTAGTTGAAAGAAAGATAATTAGAAAGATGATTTAGAAAGAAATTTGAAAAAAAGAATAGTTAAAAAAGAAAGATAATAGTAAAGAAAGAAGAAAGATAGAAAAGAAAGAAAGAAAGAAAGAAAGAAAGAAAAGAAAAAAGAAAGAAGAAAAAAGAAAGATAGTTAAAAGAAAGAAAGATTAGTAGAAAGAAAGATAGTTATAGAAAGAAAGATTAGTAAAAAGAAAGAAATTAGTGAATATTATTTAGAAAAAAAGATGGTTAGAAGAAAGAAAGATAGTATGAAAGAAAGAAAGATTAGTTAGAAAGAAGATATTTAGAAAGAAAGATTGTATAAAGAAAGAAAGATTATTTAGAAAGAAAGATTAGTTGAAAAAGATAGATTAGTTGAAGAAAGAAAGATTAGTTAGAAGAAAGATTAGTTAGAAGAAAGAAGATTAGTATGAAAGAAAGAAAGATTATTTAGAAAGAAAGATTAGTTAGAAAGAAAGATTAGTTAGAAAGAAAGATTAGTTAAAATAAATAAAGATTGCTTAGAAAGAAAAATAGAAAGATTAGTTAGAAAAGAAAGACTAGTTAGAAAGAAAGATTAGTTAGAAAGAAAGATTAGTTAGAAAGAAAGATAGATTAGTTGAAGAAAGAAAGATTATTTAGAAAGAAAGATTAGTTAGAAAGAAAGATTAGTTAAAAATAAATAAAGATTGCTTGAAAGAAAAATAGAAAGATTATTTAGAAAAGAAAATAGTTAGAAAGAAAGATTAGTTAGAAAGAAAGATAAAAGAAAGAAAGAAGATAAGAAAGAAAGATATTAGAAAGAAAGAAGTAGAAAGAAAGATAGAAAAAGAAAAAAAGAAAGAAATAGAAAGAAAGAAAGAAAGAATAGAAAGAAAGATATAGAAAGAAAGAGAGAAAGAAAGAAAGAAAGAAAGAAAGAAAGAAAAAGAAAGAAAGAAAGAAAAGAAAGAAAGAAAGAAAGAAAGATTAGATGTAAAGAAAGATAAGAAGAAAGATAGTTAGAAAGTTGAAAGAAAAAAGAAAGAAAAAAATAAGTTGGAAATTAATTAGTTAGAAAGAAAGATAAGTTAGAAAGAATGAAAGTAGAAAGAAAGATAGTTAGAAAGAAATAAAGAAGAAGAGTTGAAAATAAAGAAAGATTAAGTTAGAAAGAAAGAAAAAGATAGAAAGAAAAGAAAGAAATTAAGAAAGAAAGAAAGAAAGAAAGAAAGAAGGGAAAGAAGAAAGAAAGAAAGAAAGAAAGAAAAAAGAAGAAAGAAAGAAAAAAGAAAGAAAGAAGATTAGTTAGAAAAGAAAGACTAGTTATAAAGAAAGTAGATTAGTTAAAAAAGAAATGAAAGCGTAGTGTAAGTTCCGCCAGGAAGACTAATTGTTACGTCATCTATTACCTTCTCATCTATCCAATTTCGTTCTAATATGTGAAGTATAAAATATCCTTACTTACACTCGTCTGAGTTCGCAGATGCTGACGCTTTCACTTATTGCTCCCGTCCAGTAGCCGACCAAAAAATGTCTCAGGAATCGCACATTGTCTGTGAATATTCTGATTCTGATTCTGATTCTATTACAATTAACCAAGGCCTTTCAAGAGAGGATTTACTTCTCCTTGCCCAGCACACTCTGGGCAATCCACCTATTTCCATCTCCTCCACTCCAAAAGCATCGACATCGACAGCTAAACCTAGCCAAACCGGAAGGAAAAGAACCACCAAATCCTATTCCTAAACACCTATTCCTGCAAAAAGAGCATCGCAGCCTGCCCTAGTACCATCTTCTCCACAGACCAACGATTCTACCGATACGAATTTCCAGCTCCTCTCTGCCGTTCAAAGCCTCTCTCAAACTGTCATAAGCCTGCAGTCCAAAATAACTAAAATTGAACATTCCTTTACCAACCTTCATTCCAGCGCAGATACGGCCACAACCTCTTCTGTTACTCCACAGTCATGTCCTCCTTCTGGATTAACCAACCTTCCAAGCGTGCCTTCGACGTCAGCTACCCTGCCAGCTCCTCTACTTCCTATTCAGTCGCCTTTCCTCTGATGTCTCTGCTCCGCCGGCTTCTTCAAATTTCAACCTCTCCACAGTAGCTCCAGCTCAATCGCTCGGTAGGCGTTTCTCCAGCCGCTGCAACAATATCTAACTCTCTAAGAGCTAATATTGTCCAAGGGAAGGACATTAACCTTGCTACCTTACTGCTTCCCTCGCCTGCTGCAGACAGGAAAATGGTTGACTGTGGTGACGTGGCAGTACTCCTTAAAACTTCCGACCCGCGGTTACAGAATAATCTTTCATTTGGCGAGTTCGTAATTGCTTTCAGTATCTACAGAGATATCCTGTGTCAAGTTTACCCCGACAGAAGGGAAGAGTTAGATCTTTATCTAACTATGATGGCAGATTTCAACCAAAGATACGGGGGCACTTTATTTTATGAATACCACAAGTCTTTTTCTGCCAAATCAATTCAAGGCTAGACTGGTCAGTTACCGACACCGAACTGCTCGTCCGCCATTTCGGAGGCCAAAAAAGCTTGGCTTGTGCTATTTGCAGTGGTCACGGTCACAAAGCTTCATTCTGCCCTAAAGCCTTCGCTAGCAATGTCCCAGGCGCTGTCCATGGTACCGAAAATGTAAGACTTTTGTCAAACAGCAGAGGTCGCTCTGCCGCTGACTTTAATAGTGCACCTCTATGTATTCAATTCAATGAGGCTGTTTGTTTCTATCCTAATTGCAAATTTGCTCATATTTGTAGTTATTGCAAGGATCCACACCCGAAATCTGTCTGTCCACGCCGGTACAAACCTGCTCCCCGAGGGAAAGCCCCAATTCGGAGAAAGTTCTGAATAAACACCCATCTACTCCTATCAATATCCCTAATCTTTCAAGCTACCTCTCTTCACATCCTGATCCGTTATTCGTCGATTATTTAATCACCGGTCTGTCTCAAGGGTTTCGGGTGGGCATCCTTTCACATCTTTCTGCCTCTTTTGTTGCAAAAAATTTACAATCTGCCAAAAACGAACCCGACGTGGTTTCAGCTCTTCTCGACAAAGAGATTAATAAAGGATATGTTATCGGCCCCTTCACTTCTCCTTTTTCTCCTTTTCGGATCAATTCCATCGGCGTCGCAACTCGCAAATATTCCGGCAAAAAACGTCTCATATTCGACGTCTTCTCCACATTCCTCTAACGTAGCAAGCGTTAACGAATGCATTCCCCTAGCACCGTTTTCTCTTCATTACGCTACCGTGGATAATGCTATCCAGTTAATTAAATTAGCCGGTCAAGGTGCTTGGCTAGCTAAAGCTGACATTACCGACGCTTTCAAAACCATGCCAATTCATCCCTCCGATTGGCCGTATTTCGGAATTTAATGGAATTCAAAATTCTTTTTCGCCGTGAGACTTACATTCGGTTGCAGAAGTAGCCCGCATATATTTAACAGTCTCTCGGAGGCTCTTTGTTGGATTCTGCTGAACGTCTGTAAGCTTCCTTTCGTTTTGCATTTATTAGACGATTTTTTGCTAATCGATTTTCCCTCTTCCCAATCTTCTATTCTCGATATTCTCAAACAGATTTTCAGCGACGTCGGCGTTCCCCTTTCCGCTGAAAAAACGTTGGGCCCCTCTACCTCATTAGAATTCTTAGGCATTTCTCTCGACACAATTAAAATGCAAGCTTCCCTTCCACAAGAGAAGCTTCTAAGGATCAGGTCGTTCCTGGATTCTTTTTCCTCTCTACGCAGCGTTACGAAACGCAATATGCTCTCTCTGCTCGGTCACCTCAATTTTGCAATGAGCATCATTCCACAAGGCAGATCCTTCATTTCTCGGCTACTAACTTTGGCCCATTCCGTTCAAAAATTAAGTGATCCGATCCAGTTGGATGATGGGTGTTTTTTTCCGATATTAAATTCTGGACCCAGTTGCTTAACGATTGGAACGGCATTTCTTTTTTTTACAATGATGCTTTTGAATCATCCGCAGACCTACATTTATTTACCGACGCTGCCCCATCTATCGGTTTCGGCGGTTTCTTTCAAGGGCAATGGTTCGCAGAGAAATGGCCACACGAATTCCCTAAGTCAAAATCAGGCTCTCTTTCTTCCGCGCTCTACGAGATCTATCCTTCCATCTTAGCCAGCGTAATTTGGGGTTCAGCGTGGTCAAGGAAACGCATCTTGTTGTTGCCAACAACAAGGTTGCCAAGCGTAGCGTAAGTTCCGCCAGGAAGACTCAATTGTTACGTCATCTATTACCTTCTCATCTATCCAATCGCGTTCTAATACTTTAAAAGTATAAAAGTATAAAAGATCTTACTTACACTCGTCTGAGTTCGCAGATGCTGACGCTTTCACTTACCACCATCCTCCCCACCTCCACCAAGACGGTCTTCGCTCCATCCTTCCCACCACCACCAGGTCGGCCCCTTCCAAAACCCCAAGGGGGGTTCGGCTGCGCCCCTGCCTTCATCTTCAGGCAGGATATGCAGAATCCGTACCCTCGGATCGCGAGTTACGGACGGGACCTACGCCAAAGAACTTTATTGAATATATGGCTTGCTGGGCTCCCCTCCTTGAACTGCCACCTTAACGTGGTGGAGGGGTTTGAGTACCCGAATGACCCTAGGAGCTATGTTGTCTGGGGCTATATGCCCCTGGTAGGGTCTCCCAAGGCAAACAGGTCCTAGGTGACGGGTCAGACTAAGAGCGGTTCAAAAACCCTTATGATGGATAAGAATGCAAGGACCGTGACGTCGCCCGGTATGGCGCAGCCGGGGCCCCACCCTGGAGCCAGGCCCGGGGTTGGGGCTCGTATGCGAGCGCCTGGTGGCCGGGCCTCTCCCCACGGGGTCCGGCCGGGCTCAGCCCGAAGGAGCGACGTGGGACCGCCTTCCCGTGGGCTCACCACCTGCAGGAAGAGCCGTAAGGGGCCGGTGCATAGAGGATCGGGCGGCAGTCGAAGGCGGGGGCCTCGACGACCCGATCCCTGGACACGGAATCTAGCCTTAGGGACGTGGAATATCACCTCGCTGGCGGGGAAGGAGCCTGAGATCGTGCATGAGGTAGAGAGGTTCCGACTAGAGATAGTCGGGATCACCTCTACGCATGGCTTGGGCTCTGGAACCACACTCCTTGAGAGGGGATGGACTCTTCACCACTCTGGAGTTGCCCATGGTGAGAGGCGACGGGCTGGTGTGGCATTGCTTATAGCCCCCCAGCTCAGCCGCCATGTGTTGGAGTTTACCCCGGTGAACGAGAGGGTCGTTTCCCTGCGCCTACGGGTCGGGGATAGGTCTCTCACTGTCGTGTGTGCCTACGGGCCAAACGGTAGTGCAGAGTACCCGGCCTTCTTGGGGTCTCTGGGAGGAGTGCTGGAAAGTGCTCCGACTGGGGACTCCGTCGTTCTACTGGGGGACTTCAACGCTCACGTGGGCAACGACAGTGACACCTGGAGGGGCGTGATTGGGAGGAACGGCCCCCCCGACCTGAACCCGAGCGGTGTTCAGTTATTGGACTTCTGTGCTAGTTACAGTTTGTCCATAACGAACACCATGTTCAAGCATAAGGGTGTCCACCAGTGCACGTGGCACCAGGACACCCTAGGTCGTAGGTCAATGATCGACTTTGTGGTCGTTTCATCTGACCTGCGGCCGTATGTCTTGGACACTCGGGTGAAGAGAGGGGCGGAGCTGTCAACTGATCACCACCTGGTGGTGAGTTGGATCCGATGGCGGGGGAGGAAGCTGGACAGACACGGCAGACCCAAGCGTACTGTAAGGGTTTGCTGGGAACGTTTGGCCGAATCTCCTGTCAGAGAGATCTTCAACTCCCACCTCGGCAGAGCCACGACCGGATCCCGAGGGAGGTTGGAGATATTGAGTCCGAGTGGACCATGTTCTCCACCTCCATTGTCGAAGCGGCTGCTCGGAGCTGTGGCCGTAAGGTCTCCGGTGCCTGTCGAGGCGGCAATCCCCGAACCCGGTGGTGGACACCGGAAGTAAAGGATGCCGTCAAGCTGAAGAAGGAGTCCTATCGGGCCTGGTTGGCTTGTGGGACTCCTGAGGCAGCTGACAGGTACCGGCAGGCCAAGCGGACTGCGGCCCGGGTGGTTGTGGAGGCAAAAACTCGGGCCTGGGAGGAGTTCGGTGAGGCCATGGAGAAGGACTATCGGCTGGCCTCGAAGAGATTCTGGCAAACTGTCCGGCGCCTCAGGAGAGGGAAACGGTGCCCTACCAACGCTGTTTACAGTGGAGGTGGGCGGCTGTTGACCTCAACTGGGGATGTCGTCGGACGGTGGAAGGAATACTTCGAGGATCTCCTCAATCCTGCCGTCACGTCTCCTATTGAGGAAGCAGAGGCTGAGGGCTCAGAGGTGGACTCGTCCATCACCCTAGCTGAGGTCACCGAGGTAGTCAAGAAACTCCTCGGTGGCAAGGCACCGGGGGTGGATGAGATCCGCCCTGAGTACCTCAAGTCTCTGGATGTTGTGGGGCTGTCTTGGCTGACACGCCTCTGCAGCATCGCGTGGCGGTCGGGGACAGTGCCTCTGGGATGGCAGACCGGGGTGGTGGTCCCTCTTTTTAAGAAGGGGGACCAGAGGGTGTGTTCCAACTACAGGGGGATCACACTTCTCAGCCTCCCTGGGAAAGTCTATGCCAGGGTACTGGAGAGGAGAATACGGCCGATAGTGGAACCTCGGATTCAGGAGGAACAGTGCGGTTTTCGCCCAGGCCGTGGAACACTGGACCAGCTCTATACCCTCTACAGGGTGCTGGAGGGTTCATGGGAGTTTGCCCAACCAGTCCACATGTGCTTTGTGGATTTGGAGAAGGCATTCGACTGTGTCCCCCGAGGCGGCCTGTGGAGGGTGCTCCGGGAGTATGGGGTCCGGGGTCCTTTGCTAAGGGCTGTCTGGTCCCTGTATGACCGAAGCAGGAGCTTGGTTCGCATTGCCGGTAGTAAGTCAGACTTCTTCCCAGTGCATGTTGGACTCCGGCAGGGCTGCCCTTTGTCGCCGGTTCTGTTCATAATTTTTATGGACAGAATTTCTAGGCGCAGCCAGGGGCCGGAGGGTGTCAGGTTTGGGGACCACGCGATTTCGTCTCTGCTTTTTGCGGATGATGTTGTCGTGTTGGCTCCTTCACACCAGGACCTTCAGCATGCACTGGGACGGTTTGCAGCCGAGTGTGAAGCGGCTGGGATGAAAATCAGCACCTCCAAATCCGAGGCCATGGTCCTCAGTCGGAAAAAGGTGGCTTGCTCACTTCAGGTTGGTGGAGAGATCCTTCCTCAAGTGGAGGAGTTTAAGTATCTTGGGGTTTTGTTCACGAGTGAGGGAAGGATGGAACGGGAGATTGACAGACGGATCGGTGCAGCTTCTGCAGTAATGCGGTTGATGTACCGGTCTGTTGTGGTGAAGAAGGAGCTGAGCCGTAAGGCAAAGCTCTCGATTTACCGGTCAATCTACGTTCCTACTCTCACCTATGGTCATGAGCTTTGGGTCATGACCGAAAGGACAAGATCCCGGATACAGGCGGCCGAAATTAGCTTTCTCCGCAGGGTGGCTGGGCGATCCCTTAGAGATAGGGTGAGAAGCTCGGTCACTCGGGAGGAGCTCAGAGTAGAGCCGCTGCTCCTCCACATTGAGAGGGGTCAGCTGAGGTGGCTCGGGCATCTGTTTCGGATGCCTCCTGGACGCCTTCCCGGGGAGGTGTTCCGGGCACGTCCCACTGGGAGGAGACCCCGGGGAAGACCTAGGACACGCTGGAGAGACTATGTCTCCCGGCTGGCCTGGGAACGCCTCGGGGTCCCCCCGGAAGAGCTGGAGGAAGTGTCTAGGGAGAGGCAAGTCTGGGCATCTCTGCTTAGACTGCTGCCCCCGCGACCCGGCCCGGATAAGCGAAAGAAGATGGATGGATGGCTTGCTGGGCTGTTAATAAAATGCATTATTGTACAGTATCTTATCTCCCGAGTCTTTCTGGTAGAAATAAAGATTAGTTAGAAAGAAAGATTAGTTAGAAAGAAAAAACATTGGTTTGAAAAATAGATAGATTATTTAGAAAGAAAGATTAGTTAGAAAGAAAGAAAGAAAGAATAGTTGAAAGAAAAAAGAAAGAAAGAAAGAAAGAAAGAAAGAAAGAAAGAAAGAAAGAAAGACTAGTTATAAAGAAAGAAAGATTAGTAAGAAAGAAAGAAAGATTAGTTATAAGGAAAGAAAGATTAGTAAGAAAGAAAGAAATTAAGTTTGAAATTAATTATTTAGAAAAAAAGATTGGTTAGAAAGAAAGAAAGATTATTTAGAAAGAAAGATAGATTAGTATGAAAGAAAGAAAGATTAGTTAGAAAGAAAGATTAGTTAGAAAGAAAGATTAGTTAAAAAGAAAGATAGATTAGTATCAAAGAAAGAAAGATTAGTTAGAAAGAAAGATTAGTTAGAAAGAAAGATTAGTTAAAAATAAATAAAGATTGCTTAGAAAGAAAATAGAAAGATTAGTTAGAAAAGATCAGTTATGAAGAAAGAAAGAAAGAAAGAAAGAAAGAAAGAAAAGAAAGAAGAGAAAGGAAAGAACGAATAGATGTAAAGAAAGAAAGAAAGAAAGAAAGATTAGATGTAAAGAAAGAAAGAAAGATACGTAAGAAAGATAGACAGATTAGTTAGAACAGTTGAAAGAAAAAAGAAAAAATTAAAATTAAAAATTAAGAAAGACAGAAAGATTAGTAGGAAAGAAATATTAGTAGACTGAAAGAAAGATAAGTGAGAAAGAATGATTAATTAGAAAAAAAGAAAGATTAGTTAAAAAGAAAGTAGATTAGATAGAAAGAAAGATTATTTAAAAAAGAAGTTTAGAATGAAAGAAAGAAATAAAGATTAGTTAGAAATAAAGAAAGATTAGTTAGAAAGATAGATAGATTAGTTAGAAAGAGAGAAAGAAAAAGAGAAATATTAGTTACATAAGAAAGAATTATAAGTTAGAAAGAAAGAAAAATTAGTTCAAAGAAAAAAAGATTAGTTTGAAATAAAGAAAGACTAGTTTGAAGAAAAGAAGGATTAGTTAGAAAGATTAGTTAGAAAGAAAGATTAGTTAGAAAGAAAGATTAGTGAGAAAGAAAGAATAATTAGGAAAAAAAGATTAGTTAAAAAGAAAGTAGAATAGTTAGAAAGAAAGATTATTTAAAAAAGAAAGAAAGAATATATATATAAATATAGCTGCGAGCAGCGATTACGGGCCCAAGCCGGTGGCACCGCAACCCTGGTGCACCAGGGTGGCGGTACCGCCGGCTTTGGCCCTTCATATATATACATATATACATATATACATATATATATATAAGCCGGTGGCACCGCCACCCTGGTGCCTTAGGGTTATTGTGCACGACGTGACACAAAATATCTGCTCGCTATCTGCCGAACGGCTCTGGTAGTTCCGCTTCAGCACTGATGATGTTGTAGAAATAGTGTGCTCTGGTTGGTCTGGATTATTCGGGATTTTTTAATTTATACAGAAATAAGTTATTTATAATTCAGATGAGAATAATGTTAGTGTTGATTAAAATGAAGGAAAATAAATATATTGATCTGAAATATAGCACATTAATTTTAAATTTATTTAGGTTCAATTACCAAACATACAATCTTAATTTAATTTAAAGCAAACAATGCATTTAAAATATATGGGTTGTATGCACATTTATTATTATTTTTTAATAAAAAAAAGATATATATCCAAAAAGACAAGGCCTTAAAGGGTTAAACTCTTGTCACTGTAACAGACACAATGTCTCCTCTCTCTCTCTCTCTCTCTCTCTCTCTCTCTCTCTCTCTCTCTCTCTCTCTCCTCTCTCTCTCTCTCTCTCTCTCTCTCTCTCTCTCTCTCTCTCTCTCTCTCTCTCTCTCACACACACACACACACACACACACACACACAAACACACATACACACACACGTCAAGTCACTTACATTTTAGATGCAATATTGAATAAGCAGAAAAATCTGATTTTCTGCTCTGAAAATATAAATAAGCATAAAAATTGAATAAGCACTTTGAATATTCTAAACAGAATAAGCACTAGTCACTAATGTATAAGTACTAGTACTTAATGGAATAGATAATAGTATCTAAAAAATAAGTACTAGTAGCATGAAAATAGAGACTAGTAGGTTAAAATGATTAAATGTTAAAACGGCTTGTCATATTGGCTCAGAGAGAGAGAGAGAAAATGACATTTTAGATACTAGTAGCTATTAATAGATACTAGTATTTATTCAATAAATACTAGTACTAAGTCATTAGATACTAGTACCTATTAAAGATACCCGTACTTATTCATTAGCTACTAATACGTATTCAAAAGAATATCTAAAGAATAAGCACTAGTATCTAAAGAATAAGCACTAGTCGCTAATGAATAAGTACTAGTACTTAATGGAATAGATACTAGTATCTAAAAAATAAGAACTAGTAGCATGAAAATAGAGACTAGTAGACTTGATTGATGATTAAATGTTAAAACGGCTTGCCATATTGGCTCAGAGAGAGAGGGAGAGAAAATGACCATATTCAAACCAAAATATCTAACTTCCTCTTGGTCTGAGCTAATGACAGTTAAGTAGAAAGTTGTCCGGCTTGATCTGAACAATATGCATACCTGTGTCTGTCGAGTTTCATGCAATTTCAAGCATGCTAAGAGTCTCAAAAGCATCAAACAAGAATATTAAAGTTTGATGCGTTGCCACGGCAACAGTATCTAAGATATCAATAATCCTTTCACAGGTCTACATCTGCCGTGTGTTTACATTATACACATAAAGTTTAAAGCAAATTGGTTAAAATTAAGAGGGTGATTTCAAAGCATTTAGGAAGTGACACACTTCCTGCTGCCAGTTGGTGGCGCTATAACTTAGTCTCACAATAGTCACATCCATGTGATCGGACTCTTACAGCGAACACACTGCTGAAGTTTCATCAAGATCAGATAATGTATGCAGAAGTTATAACACACTTCCTGTTTCCATTATTCGCCATAAATTCGTTTCCTCGCCATGGCCAAACCGTTTGAGATATCAAAAATCCCCTGGCAATTTTTCATCCTCAATGTCTTGGCTTCATGCACACCGAGTTTCGTGTCGATTGGTTGAATTCTCTAGGATTAGTATATCGAATTCCAGGGGCATACGCTTCCAAACAAACGATAATAGCCGACTTCCTGTTGGGCTGGGGTAAAAAGTAAAAGTACAAAGGATATATGAATCGATGAGATCTATGTGTGTACAGAGTTTCATATTATTACATGCAAGCGTGTTTGATTTATGGACCAAGAATTCGGACCCCGTTCCAGGGGGCGCTGTTGAGCCCCCCTGCCACGCCCGGTTACCAGCTTCAGCCCGGCCCTGATGGACCCAGGTTCTGACTCGTGTACAAAGTTTCAAGAGTTTTTGAGCACGTTAAGGGCCCCAAAAGTGCGTTAAGAGTCTCAAAAGCATCCAAAAAGAATATTAAAGTTTGATGCGTTGTCACGGCAACAGCATATAAGATATCAACAATCCTTTCACAGGTCTACATCTGGCGTGTGTCTACATTATACACATAAAGTTTGAAGCAAATCGGGTAAAAATAAGAGGGTGATTTAAAAGCATTTTGAAAGTAACACACTTCCTGCTGCCAGTTGGTGGCGCTATAACTTTGACTCACAATAGTCACATCCATGAAATCGGGCTCTTACAACGAACACACTGCTGAAGTTTCATCAAGATCAGTTAATGTATGCAGAAGTTATAACACACTTCCTGTTTCACGTTTATCACCATGATTTCGTTTCCACGCCACGGCCAAACCGTTCGAGATATCAAAAATCCCCTGGCATTTTTTCATCCTCAATGTCTTGACTTCACGCTGACTGAGTTTCGTGCCGTGTGTTTGAATTCTCTAGGAGGAGTACTTCACATTCCATTGCATGCGTTTTCCAAACAACCCTAAATAGCCGACTTCCTGTTGGGCTAGGGTAAAAAGTAAAAGTACGAAGGATATATGAACTGATGAGATCTATATGTGAACCGAGTTTCATATTATTACAATCAAGCGTGTATGATTTGTGGACCAAGTTTTCGGACCCCGTTCCAGGGGGTGCTGTCGAGCCCCCCTGCCACGCCCGGGTACCATCTTCAGCCCGGCCCTGATGGCCGCAGGTTCTGACATGTGTGCAAAGTTTCAGGAGTTTTTGAGCACGTTAAGGGCCCCAAAATTGCCCAAATAGTCGTAAGAAAAATATAGAAAATGACTTTCCAAACAACCCATAATAACCGACTTCCTGTTGGGCTGACGTAAAACTTAGAGCGCGAAAGTTGTTCAGCCCGATGAGATCTATAAGTGTACCGAGTTTCAGATTATCACATGCAAGCGTGTTTGATATATGGACAAGTGTTCAAACAGCGTTCCAGGGGGCGCTGTCGAGCCCCCCTGCCACGCCCGGGTACCAGCTTCAGCCCGGCCCTGATGGCCGCGGTTCTGAGATGTGTGCAAAGTTTCAAGAGTTTTCGAGCACGTTAAGGCCCCCAAAAGTGCCCAAAAGGTAGTAAAATAATAATAATAATAAGAATAAGAATAATAAATAATAAAAATAATAATCCTTAGGAAAACAATAGGGCCTTTGCCCTTAGGGCTTGGGCCCTAATTAGTTAGTTAGAAAGAAAGAAAGATTAGTAAGAAAGAAAAAATAGGTTGGAATGAAAGAAAGAAAAAATAGTTAAAAGAAAGAAAGATTAGTTAGAAAGATAGATCAGTTAGAAAGAGAGAAAGAAAAAATAAAGATTAGTTAAAAAAAGAAAGAATTATTAGTAAGAAAGAAAAATTAGTTGAAAAAGAAATAAAGATTAGTTAGAAAGAAAGATTGGTTAGAAAGAAAAAAACATTGGTTTGAAAGATAGATAGATTATTTAGAAAGAAAGATTAGTTAGAAAGAAAGATAAGTTGAAAGAAAGAAAGAAAAGAAAGAAAGAAAGAAAGAAAGAAAGGAAAAGAAAGAAGAAAGAAAGAAAAAGAAAGAAAGAAAGAGAAGAAAGACTAGTTATAAAGAAAGAAAGATTAGTATGAAAGAAATAAAGATTAGTTAGAAAGAAAGATTAGTTAGAAAGAAAGTTTAGTTAGAAGAAAGATAGATTAGTATGAAAGAAAGATTATTTAGAAAGAAAGATTAGTTAGAAAGAAAGATTAGTTAAAAATAAATAAAGATTGCTTAGAAAGAAAAATAGAAAGATTAGTTAGAAAAGAAAGATCAGTTATGAAGAAAAAGAGAAAGAAAGAAAGAAAGAAAAGAAAGAAAAAAGAAAGAAAGAAAGAAAGAAAAGAAAGAAAGAAAGAAAGAAAAGAAAGAAAGAAAGAAAGAAAAGAAAGAAAGAAAGAAAGAAAGGAAAAGAAAGACTAGTTATAAAGAAAGATCAGTTATGAAGAAAGAAAGAGAGAAAGAAAGAATAGATGTAAAGAAAGAAAGAAAGAAAGATTCGATGTAAAGAAAGAAAGATAGACAGATTAGTTAGAATAGTTGAAAGAAAAAAGAAAGAAATTAAGTTGGAAATTAATTAGTTAGAAAGATTAGTTAGAAAAAACATTAGTTGAAAGAAAGACAGAAAGATTAGTAGGAAAGAAATAAAGAGATATTAGTAGACTGAAAGAAAGATTAGTGAGAAAGAATGATTAATTAGAAAAAAAGAAAGATTATTTAAAAAGAAAGTAGATTAAAAAGAAAGAACGATTATTTAAAAAAGAAGTTTGAATGAAAGAAAAAATTGTTAGAAAGATAGATAGATTAGTATGAAAGAAATAAAGATTAGTTAGAAATAAAGAAAGATTAGTTAGAAAGATAGATAGATTAGTTAGAAAGAGAGAAAGAAAAAGAGAAATATTAGTTACAGTAAATAAGAAAGAATTATAAGTTAGAAAGAAAGAAAAATTAGTTGGAAAGAAAAAAAGATTGGTTAGAAAGATAGATATATTAGTTAGAAAGATAGATTAGTATGAAAGAAATAAAGATTAGTTAGAAATAAAGAAAGATTAGTTAGAAAGATAGATAGATTAGTTAGAAAGAGAGAAAGAAAAAGAGAAATATTAGTTAAATAAGAAAGAATTATAAGTTAGAAAGAAAGAAAAATTAGTTAGAAAGAAAAAAAGATTGGTTAGAAAGATAGATATATTAGTTAGAAAGAAAGATTAGTTAGAAAGAAAGAAAGAATAGTTTAAAGAAAAAAATAAGAAATTAAGTTGGTAATTAATGAGTTAGAAAGAAAGATTAGTGAGAAAGATAGATAGATTAGTATGAAAGAAAGAAAGAAAGATTAGTTAAAAAAGAAAGAAGCATTAGTTAAAAATATAGATAGATTAGTTATAAAGAAATAAAGATTAGTTAGAGAAAAAAGATTAGTTGAAAGACAGAGAGAAAGATTAGTTAGAATGAAAGAATTCTTTCTTTCATTCTAACTAATCTTTCTCTCTGTTAGAGAGTAGAGAGATTAGTTAGAAAGATTAGTTAGAAAGAAAGATTAGTGAGAAAGAAAGATTAATTAGAAAAAAAAGATTAGTTAAAAAGAAAGTAGAATAGTTAGAAAGAAAGATTATTTAGTTAAGAAGAGAAAGAAAGATTAGTAAGAAAGAAAAATAGTTTGGAATGAAAGAAAGAAAAAATAGTTATAAAAGAAAGAAAGATTAGTTAGAAAGATAGATTCAGTTAGAAAGAGAGAAAGAAAAAAGAAAGATTAGTTAAAAAAGAAAGAATTATTAGAAAGAAAAAATTAGAAAGAATAATAGTTGAAAGAATTAGTTAAAAAAAAGTTTAAAGAAGATAGATTTAGAAGAAAAGTGAAAGAAAGAAAGAAAGAAAGAGAAAAAGAAAGAAAAGATATAGAAAGAAAGATTAGTTATAGGAAAGAAAATTAGTAGAAAGAAAGAAATTATTAGAAATAAAGAAAAAAGAATTAGTATAGAAAGATAGATTAGTATGAAAGAAAGAAAGAAAGTTATGAAAGAAAGATAGATTGTAAAAGAAATATATAGAAAGAAAGATTTAGAAAGAAGAATATGAAAAAGAAGATGAAGATAAAAGGATAGATGAAAGAAAAGGTAAAAGAAAGAATAGAAAGAAAGATTAGTTAGAATAGAAGAAAGATAGAAAAGAAATAAAGTTGGAAAGAAATAGTGTAGAAAGAAAAAAAGATTATGAAAAGGAAAGAAGATCTATGGAAAGAAAGAAAGATATAGAAAAGTTTAGAAAGAAAGAAGATTAGTAAAAGAAAGATTAGTAAGAAAGATTAGTTAGAAAAAAAAGATTAGTTAGAAAGAAAGATGTAAAAAGAAAAGATTTTGAGAGAAGAAAAAAAGAAAGATTAGTTAGAAAGAAAGAAAGTAAAGAAAGATAGAAAGAAAGAATAATTAGAAAAAAGAAAGAAAGATAGATGTAAAAAGAAAGAAGTTAAAAAAAGTAGTTAGAAAGAAAGAAAAAAAGTTTAAAAAAGAATAAGATTAGTAGAAAGAAATAGAAAGAAAGAAAAAAGAATTTTAAAGAAAGATAAGATAGATTAGATTGAAAATAAGAAAGATATTAGTTAGAAAGAAAATGAAGAAGAAAGAAGAAGAAAGTAAAGAAATAAGAAAGAAAGAATAGAAGATATAGAAAGAAAAGAAAGAAAAAGAAATATATTAGTTAGAAAAAGAAAGAAGTTATAAGAAAGATTAGAAAAGAAAGATTTTTAAAATAGAAAGAGATTAGTTGAAGATAGATAGTTAGAAATGAGAAAGAAAAAAAGAAAATGAAAAAAAAAATAATTATTAGAAGAAAGAAAGATTAGTAAAAGAAAAAAGATTAGTAAAAGAAAGATAAGAATTAGAAAGAAAGAAAGATTGGTTATGAAAGAATAGATAGATAAGAAAGAAAAGATTATTAGAAAGAAAGAAAGAGAAAGAATAGTTGAAAGAAGAAAGATAAGAAAGAAAGAAAGATGAGAAAAGAAGAAAGAAAGAAAGAAAGAAGAAAGAAAGAAAAGAAAGAAAAGAAAGAAAGAAAAGAAAGAAAGAAAGAAAGAAAAGAAAGAGAAAGAAAGAAAGATTAGAAGAAAGAAAGAAGAAAAGAAAGAAAGAAAGAAAAAAAAAAAAGAAAGAAAGAAAGAAAGAAAGAAAGAAAGAAAAAGAAAGAAAGAAAGAAAGAAAAGAAAGAAAGAAAGAAAGAAAGAAAAAAGAAAGAAAAGAAAAAAAGAACAGAAAAGAAAAGAAAGAGTAAAGAAAGAAAAAAAAAAAGAAAAAGAAAGAAAGAAAGAAAAGAAAGAAAGAAAGAAAGAAAGAAAGAAAAAGAAAGAAAGAAGAAAGATAGACAGATTAGTTAGAATAATTGACAGAAAAAAGAAAGAAATTAAGTTGGAAATTAATTAGTTAGAAAGAAAAACAAGTTAGAAAGAAAGATTATTTGGAAAGAAAGAAAGATAGACTAGTTTGAAAAAAAGAAAGATTAGTCAGAAAGATTAGTTAGAAAGATTAGTTAGAAAAAAGATTAGTTGAAAGAAAGACAGAAAGATTAGTAGGAATGAAATAAAGAAAGATTAGTTAGAAAGAAAGAAAGAAAGATTAGTAAGAAAGAAAGATTAATTAGAACAAAAGAAGATTAGTTAAAAAGCAAGTAGATGAGATAGAAAGAAAAAATATTTAAAAAATAAGTTTAGAATGAAAGAAAAAATAGTTAGAAAGATAGATAGATTAGTATGAAAGAAAGAAAGATTAGTTAGAAATAAAGAAAGATTAGTTAGAAAGATAGATAGATTAGTTAGAAAGAGAGAAAGAAAAAGAGAAATATTAGTTAAAAAAGAAAGAATTATAAGTTAGAAAGAAAGAAAAAATAGAAAGTTTGGTTAGATAGAGTAGTTAGAATGAAAGAAAGAAAGAAAAGAAAAAAGAAAGAAAGAATGAAAGAATGAAGAAAAGAAAAGAAAGAAAGAAAGAAAGAAAGAAAGAAAGAAAAAGAAAGAAAGAAAGAAAAGAAAGAAAGAAAGAGAAAGAAAGATTAATTAGAAAAGAAAGACTAGTTAGAAGTAAGAAAGAGAAAGATTAATTAGAAAAGAAAGACTAGTTAGAAAGAAAGATCAGTTATGAAGAAAGAGAGAAAAAAGAAAGAAAGAAAGAAAGAAAGAAAGAAAGAAAGAAAGAAAGAAAGAAAGAAAAAAAGAAAGAAAGAAAAGAAAGAAAGAAAAGAAAGAAAGAAAGAAAGAAAAAGAAAGAAAGAAAGAAAGAAAAGAAAATAAGAAAGAAAAAAAAGAAAGAAAGAAAGGATAAATAAAGAACGATTAGTTAGAAAGAAGGATTAGTTAGAAAGAAAGGAAAAATAAATAAATAATGATTAGTTAGAAAGAAAGAACGATTAGAAAGGAAGATTAGTTCCTATATGAGCTTTTGCAGTACAATGCATACAAAACAGAATGCAGAATGCATCATTCCAGCTAGGTGCTGTTGCATTGCATACAAAATCTAAATGAATCGTTTGTGCGTTAAAACCTACATATAAACGTACATATAAACTATGCACCGTTGATGTTGCATTGCAATAGATTCAACAAGATTCCGTTGTGCATTAAAGAAATATCAACAACAGAAATATATTTAATTTATAAATAATTAATAATTAAATATATAAATAATTTTCTGCACTACATATTCCTTTGTGCAATGAAGAGAGTAACTAACTCATTCCGAAGGTCATGAAAGAGTTTAAAGATTAATGCATTGCATATACGATCAAGCGTTGTGCATTGAAGAATAACCACTAAGCAATTTGTTACATTGCAACGCATTCAAGAACTAACTCCGTGGTGCATTAAAGAGATGTGCAATGCAATCTATCGTTTCATTGCATTGTATACGATCAAGCGTTGAGCATTGAAGAATGACATATAAGCATTATGCGAACTCATACTGTAGTGCATTAAGAGATGTGCAAAGAACCAACTATTCCGTATTGCATTGAAAAGATATCATTTGCACATATGCACAAAGCTTGATCGTGAGTGAATGCAATGGCAACAGCATATTGCATTGCACATCTATTTAATGCACTACGGAGTGAGTTAGTTCTTGAATGCTTTATGATAATAATGCATAATGCACAAAGTGCATAATGCTTATTCTTCAATGCACAACGCTTGTTCGTATGTGCAATGAAACACAACAGTACATTGCATTGCAGTCTCTTCAATGCACTTCGGAATGAGTTAGTTTTTGAATGCATTGCAACGTGGAAAAGATGCATATTGCTTAAATGTTATTCTTCAATGCAAAACGATTGATTGTATTTGCAATGCATTGCAATAGCAGATTGCATTGTAATCTCTTCAATGCACTACGGAATAAGTTATTTCTTGAATGCATTGCAATGCAACAACGTGCATATTGCTTATTCAATGCAAAAGGCTTGATCGTATTTGTTATGCATTGCAATAGCAGATTGCATTGTACATCTCTTTAATGCAATACGGAATAAGTTAGTGCTTAAATGCATTGCAATGCAACAAAGTGCATATTGCTTATTCTTCAATGCAAAACGCTTGATCGTATTTGTTATGCATTGCAATAGCAGATTGCGTTGCACATCTCTTTAATGCAATACGGAAAATAAGTTAGTGCTTAAATATATTGCAATGCAACAAAGTGCATATTGCTTATTCATTAATGCAAAAGGCTTGATCGTATATGTTATGCATTGCAATAGCAGAATGCATTGTAATCTCTTCAATGCACTACGGAATAAGTTAGTTATTGAATGCATTGCAATGCAACAAAGTTCATATTGCTTATTCTTCAATGCAAAACGTTTGATCGTATTTGTAATGCATTGCAAAAGCAGATTGCATTGCAATCTCTTCAATGCACTTCGAAATGAGTTAGTTATTGAATGCATTGCAATGCAACAAAGTGTATATTGCGTATATGTTATTCTTAAATGCAAAACGATTGATCGTGTGTGCAATTAAATGCAACAGCAGATTGCAGGAAAGGAATGAGTGAGTTCTAAGTGCACTAAGTGCATTTTTTTAACATTCTCTTTAGTAAATTATTAAATATTAAATTAAATGTTTCGTTCTATATAGCTTATATGTTATTTCTCAAAGCACAACAATAGATCGTGTGCAATGTAATGCAAAATCACTTGTGGTATGTCTTGTTTTTACAGGTGAATAAGATAGATCTTCTATGAATGCAATGCAAAGCACAAATATTATAATTTAAAAACCTATGGAATGAGTTAGTTCTTAAATGCAGCAAAGTTAGTTTTAGTTAGAAAATTCAATGCATGGGATGGGAAATGCATGAAGGGAAAAATTTGATTTTTAAAATTAGATTTTTTTTTTTTTACAATAAAAACTCACAAACTCCCTCTGATGTTAAATTAATCCATATTTAACCTGCTGAAAATATTTCTGCCAAAGAGTCCTCAATCTTGATCTTTCTATACATTCTCATTGACTCCTTTTGATGTTAAATCTGCAACCCAGGCTCATTGGAAATACGTTACTCTGCCTACATTTTTGCAAAACCTGAAATACGTACCTCCAGGTACGTTTCCCTGCACTTTTCGGGTGTAACGTCCACTAGAGGCGCTAAGTGGTATCAATTTGTATCCGTTCAAGATGCGTGTTTATTAAAGGTTATAACAGCGACAATATCAGTAAATGATGTTCAGACTTCTCAGTATACACTCATTTTAATATCAATTAGGTATTTGTCCCACGCTTTTGAGGTGCCAAGGATGCGTGACTGCAGATGTCCGATGAGCATACTTCTGGATCGCACCGAGGTAACTTAACTTACGTGTTTACCGAAAGAGTATAGTATTGCCTCGCAAACGGAACAATGAATTATAAAAAAATGTTTTCTGTGTTTTATTGAAATTAAACGGCAGGGAATCGTGAGAAAATGACTGTGTTGATTACGTACCAAACCGCACAAAACTGGCACTATTCTTGAACGGCGTCGGCGAGCAATTATTATTTTGTATAGCTAATTATGTGTCGTGCCTCACTAAGTTAACGAGTATGAGTTAACTGTAAGCAGAATATATAATAAGATATCGAAGGCATAAAGAATTAGTTTAGCCAGAACGTTACGAATTTACGTTTCAGTCAGGTGATTGTTATGTACTCAGTGTAACGTACAGGGAGTTTAGTAGCTAGTGGGCAATGGACACCCAACTTCAATTAACCATGGTACATAACATATTATATTAACCACATAATCTCAGTTGATCTGTTCTTTTGTTTTCAGTAAGCTTGCTTTGCAGATTTTGGAAATTTCTCTCGTGTTACTATAATATGCGTAGCATAGGCATAATAAATGAAATGCTTATTTTTTTTAAAGATAAATGATATTTAAATAATTCATTGTTGTTGTTTTTTCAGTGCACATGCCAACTTAAACGACAACGTTTATCATTTGGAAACGTTTCTCTTTATTCTGGGTTTACTTTAAAAGAAAAAAAGTGATTTTAACTTGATATTGCATTGTTCTGTCGTCGTTTGATCGCTTTTTATTTATTTTATTTTATTTTATTGTAATATTATTATGTCGGTCTTATAGCCAGGGAAGCTGGATTGCTTTGCTGTTTATTGATATTTCTTCAATTATATTTTATCAGTAGGAAATCGCGCTGAAGAAGTCTCGTTCCGAACACATCGCGATATTTGGCATCAGTCACGTGTGCCAGGTGTTGTTGGTAAGTAGTCGTAAATAAATACCAAATACGCTGTCCTAATAATGTTTGATATAATGTTTTTTTCTGTTTGTCGATATTAATCAGATTAGCTCACGTTCAGTCACTGCATTATATCTGTCATCTCCACGGAGGCTTTGCGTTTCATTAGCTACTTTCTAATTCAAAACAGGGTGATTAAACACCGTCTGTCACGTGACGTGCTATAGGCCTAAACCTGGCATATTCATATTCATATAGGAGCCACTATGTTAAGACTGTGTCTTAATAACCAATTTTGGCCAACTAGAAATTAGTCAAGAGGTAACCACTCTTACTTTTCTGATTCAAATTAGACTGATCTACCTTTTTATGTAACTAACTTTAAAATGTTAGCACCAGTCTAAAGAAAAAAATTAGATGACTAACTTTTAAGACTGTCTAAGCAGTTTATGCAACCGGCCCCAGGTTTAAAGTAGTACAATTAGTTCCAAAGTTGGATTTGTAGTAGAAGCACAGTAAAAACAACACTTGCTTTTACCACAGTGACATTAGTTTTAATGTGATAGGCTAAGTGTAGTAAAAAGAGAGTAATCACAAAACTTACCATACTTTTACCACACTATTGGTAGTTTTAATGTGATACTTATTGTAAATGTACAGTAAACAACCTTACCATGCTTTTAATGCTTAATAATGTAACATACAATATTTGTAAGGTAAATCAATAATTTTTCCTTTAAATAATCCTATAAATTATACATAATGATATTTTCTTATCTCTTTTTTCAGCTGAAAAGACCAAAGAGGCCTTTCGGACTCAGTCAGCCCATTACTGTTTGAGGACAAGTTAACGGAGGAGACGGAAAGCTGCAAAGGCAAATATTCGCAATGTTATGTATGTGTTGGTTTTAACCCTAAAACAAACATTTTATCAAGCATTTGTTGTTTCTTAAACCTTTCTCACAAAACCCATTTCCCAATCAGTACAAACATAGTCTCAAAGTTTTAATAATTCACAAGATTTAACAAGTTATACGATACTCGTACATATTTGTATATTTTTACACAATTGCTGCTTTTACTCCTACTGCTGTCATTGGCCACTGCCTCAATTCCTGTACATATTTATCACAATATTTGTAAATCAGTTGCCCCTCTTTTTGCAAAGTAGTCGGATGTCCCACACACTGTCAGAAATTTTATCAGAAAGTTTATATTAATTGCATTGTATTCATTAAAATTGTTACAAATTGGTCCCGCTGTTCATATATATTTTCATCATAATTCCTTTAGATGAAAACTGATCTACCACTGACTATCGATAATTTTGTCCATCGATCATTACATGCTATAAGCCCTGCATGTAATATGTATTTTAAACGAGTTCATATGATTATTGCTTGCTATTAAAGACATACTTTTATTCATAGAAATGCCCACATATCAGTGAACCTATTATATAGAAATGCTTTTAACATTTATTTTTGCGACACTCTTTACAGAAATAAATCCTACAGTTATGGATAAACTCACATCATCATCACATCATCATCATCATCATCAAGTCCTGTGCTTGGCACATTGGGCAACAAGTGTCCTCCAACGTATTCGATCTGTGGCCAGGTAACTCCACATCTTCCCATGGGACACTGACATTCTTCAGATCTTCATGAAACATCTGTCTCTGTGTCTTCCTTGGTCATCCCTGTCTCCTGCATCCTCCTGGTGGTGTCCTCTTCATAAGTGTCTTCGGGTGTTGTTTGGGCGTGTGTGGGATGTGTCCAGCGAGGTGCAGCCTTTGCTCTCTCACAGTTTCTGAAAGTCTTCATGTGAAGTCCCACTCCTCCAGGATCTCTTTGATATTATGCAGAACCAATATTGAAAACAGTAATTTATCTGTCATTATAGTCATTTCCCATAAAACATTATGTCCTAGCTTCATAAACTGTACTTGATATCTGCCTAATGCCTTTATCAAATAAGCGTCAGTGCTCATCAGGAGTTTTGGTAAAGGACATTTTCATTGCCATCCATAGCAGGTGTTTGTCCAAACAATTGAAGATAGTGAGAGTGTTTTTGAAAAACCTTTTGAAAACTATCAATATTTTTGGAATTCTTTTTGGTGCTAAAATAATATTACAGAAATTACACACTTGACATACTGCATTATTATATTGCTGACATTTATAATAATCCACTATTTTAAGTTGCCTTTCATTTAGTTACAATAAAAGTGACCAATAATCGCAAGGATATAGAATTAAAGTTGAGAATGTAAAATATTGTGCTTACGGTTTGCCTGTTTGTTCATAGAAAGAGAAACAAATATATTTTCACACAACAAAGTTGAATCTCATCTCTTGGTTTGTACAAATATAACGTCATCATAGCAATGTTTTTTAACGTTACTGTACGTGTCACTATAATAGATTGCCCCTGTATCTGGATATTTTTTTATATATAATTAACTGATTTTTACACTGTTGTGCAGTAGTTTTGGCGCTACATTTGTCTTTAAACAGTTTGACATTAAATATTGGAATATGCTTTCAAAATTGTGTGCATTCATTGTGCTTTTGTTACATTTATTTGAATATAATTGATATACATTTGATATACTATACCACCACTGTAAATGTTAGAAGCACTTTAGTACATGTAATCATCTTTAATTAATATACTGCAAAACTACCCCTGCTGTAGGCCATTGCTTAGAAAAAAGTATTTTATTTATTCAAATGTATTTATGCATCAGTCTAATCAAATAGGCACATTTGTGTCATTGATCATGTGAACTCGTTGTTGGATGGTAACCACACAAAGGAGTGTTTTGTTTTTAAATGGGATTTTTATCATTTAATTAGAAGGAATAAATGTTTAACAGCCGAAATATTAATTTTAAAGTATCTATCCTGCAACCGGAACCAGAAGAGCTCAGTCATCGTTTACCATAAATTGGCAAGTAAGTGTGACGCATCTGTTCAGCTGGGTTGTTATTGGCTGTGACTTTATCGCAGAACTCGCTGTGATTGGACCATCCTTTTAAACCATATAAAACCGCGTTTCATGTTACAAAGTATGTTTTGGTGTTATTGTTAAGTTAGTTATACATTAAGTTAACTATAAAGTGTCTCTATGTTGTGAGAAATCACTCCTTTACCGAAATCCTAACCCTAACCCTAAGCACATTTCAATGAACTACAGCACCACGTTTCCTGTTCCATTGATAGAATGACAGAGATATGTGGGTAATGTAGTTTAAAACGTTTAGTAATGAAACAATAAATGTTAAATAAATAATATCTTTAATGGACAACTGGATATCTAAATTTGTTCATTGTGCAAACCTTTATGACATATATGAGGGACAGGCTGAAATTTGATATTTTACTGTGAGCACTTTCAAAAATAACCTTTATGCCAGCTTTCCATATATGTCTGAAAACTGTGCCCAACATTATTTATTAAATAAAGCATAAGCAGTTACCCTGCCAATTTTCTCTTTGATACACTAACCAGACTTTAAGTTACAGCCATTTGAAATGTAAAAAATAAATAAATGAAAAATCTTTTTTGCTCTTCTGGGGCCATTGCTGGGCCCCTGGGGGTGGAAGGGCAGTTCAATCTACACAGATCTACACACACTATTACTATTACACAGGGATAATGCATTATTCAGTAAAACAACAAAAAACAGTGCCAACATTTCCTTTTCACCCCCTCTGATTGCTGGTTAAATGCCTGACAAAAGTAATGTCTATTCTTTTATTTTAAATGCAATACATATTTACTAGAATGATCAACATGGATCATCTTCAATTATGCTTGAACTGTTTATAGCAAGATAGCCCACTGCAGCCCTTTTGTTATTCACTTCCCTTTATTTCACTGAAAACTGGCATACATGCATGTGCACCTTTTAGGTCACTTGATGGAGTTTTAGGTCACCAGTAGGTCACCTGATGGAGTTTTAGGTCACCAGTAGGTCACCTGATGGAGTTTTAGGTCACCAGTAGGTCATTTGATGGAGTTTTTCGGTTCCTTGCCACTGTTGCCTTTGGCTTGCTCAGTTGGGGATATTCAATTTAATTTAATTTAATCAATCAATAATACTATTGATCCGCATTACCAAACGTGGACGTTTTATTATTATTTTAATTAAAACTTTGAAGCTGCTTTGATACAATCTGTATTGTGAAAAGCGCTATACAAATATTCTTGACTTGACTTGACCTTTTGTTGCATTGTTGTCCCAAATATCATTTACCAGATCTAAATTTGTATGTCATACGTAAAATAATTATAATTATTAAATACATGCAGTTGGTTTTAAATTATGTATAAACTAAAGAAATAAGAAATTAAAATTTCTCAAATAAATTTATTTACTGCACCAAACACCACTTCATTACACAATATTCACCATACTTTATTACACAATGTATTGCAGGTCACAGCATAAAGTTGATAAAGTAGCATAAAGACAAATGAGATTCAAGATAAATAAAAATGTGTCTTCAAAAATATATTAACATCATATTAATCACAGCTACTGAAGCCACAAAATGAGTGCCAGAGAATAATATTCAGTCATCTATGATACAGAAAACAGATTTGATATTGTGTTGGAAAATAATGATTCATTATCACAGCTAAACTGGTTTCTTGCTCTTCCCTGTGCATGTCCTTATCATGTTCATGTTCTTCTTCCTCGTCTAAACTGTTTGTTCAGTTGTAGCCTACAGTACAACAGATGAACAGAAGATGTGATCACTGATGTGGTGTAGATTTTTCTCAACCAGAGGAAGAAGTCTCATCATCCCATTGTCAGGTGTTCTCCAGTCCTGGTCTGAAATTAAAACAAAAAACACAAACAATTCAAATTAAGTTGTTTAATGGACAGTCGGGTCAGCTTATATTCTGTGTTATTTACAGCAGTGATGGGCTACTCTGGCCCTCAGCGTCCCCTGTCCTGCAGATTTAGCTCTAACATCAAACCCTCCTGCCTTTTTGTCTATAAGTAAACCTGAAGACTTTGGTTAAAATTTTCAGATGTGCTCAGTTAGGGTTGGGGGTAAACTCTCCACCTCAAAAAGGAGTTGCCTGTTCCTTTTTTAAATTTACATAGCAGCAGTCAGTACATTATATAATATACACATTGAAGTATTATATAAATATATAATATTGCAGCACATAATATAAGTTAAGTACTGAACAAAAACAGTTTTAACCCATGTGACCCTGGATAACAAAACTAGTCACGAGTCGCGTGGGTATATTTGTGGCAATAGCCAACAATATTCAGGATTTATTTCTGTAAAGAGTGTCGCAAAAATAAATGTTAAAAGCATTTCTATATAATAGGTTCACTGATATGTGGGAATTTCTATGAATAAAAGTATGTATTTAATAGCAAGCAATAATCATATGAACTCGTTTAAAAATATCATGATTTACATGCAAACGGGACAGTTATCAGCAGTGTAACTGATCTGATTATGACAAAATAATCGAGTATCTGATGTCATGTGACAAGTCAGATCAGCTTTTCCACTCTTGCAAACAGAGGAAGGTTATGAGGTGTGGAGAGACATCATGTATCATTGGAACATGAACAGACAGGAAGGGGCGGCCAATTTGCTGCCCTAGGCAAGATTTTACCTGGTGCCCCATGCATTACAGCCCATTTCACCCCATCATTGTGTTTGTGATTATTCGGTCTATATATATATATATATATATATATATATATATATATATATATATATATATATATATATATATATATATATATATATATATATATAGCAAGAGCATTACATCTAGCATTCAAGTCAAGTCCAATTTATTTTTATATAGCGCTTTTTAGCCTACAATACTTTTTCAAGGCAGCTTTACAGTGATAACAGGAAAATAATGCAACAAAGTTTGCTTCTCCTGTACAGCAGATCTAGAAGAAAATAGTGTTAATCCAGCTTAAGTATGTTCAGTGATGGTTTATTTTGCTGTAGATTTTTTAAAAAATGTATTCAATTTATATAGCCGCTCTGGATATAACAGTGATATCATTGTCCAAATGTCATTCATGCACAAACTATTCATTGAGCACTAGCAAAAGTGTTTGTTTGGGAGTTGATGGCAGCAATCTTCCACTAAATTATGGCACGTTTTCATGTTTTCAACATGAATGAAACTGCGAAATGTCTTCTTTAATGTGAATTTTACATAAAACGTTTTTAATAAACTTTTAATAAACCTGTAGCCTATAAATAAATATCGTTAATAATTTTAGCAAAAAAATATAGCCATATAGCCTATCCCCCTCAAAACTGCACAACTGTATAGTAAAACATTAAATAATAAAAGTGATAGTAAATGCGTCTAAAAAAACTAACATGATTGTTACAAATCGCATTGTCTGGGGGCTCTGGAGAACTCAGAACAAATGTTAGCATAAAGTTTTAAGGTAAAAATAACTGGCATTAAATAATAGTATCTAACTGTTAGATAAACGTTCATTCATTACATCACTTTACCTCTGTCTTTATCCATATATTTTAATGAATACAATGCAATTAATATAAACTTTCTGACAGTGTGTGGTACATCCGGCTACTTTCCAAAAAGAGGGGCAACTGATTTACAAATATTGTGATAAATATGTACAGGAATTGAGGCAGTAGCCAATGACAGCAGTAGGAGTAAAAGCTGCAGGATTGTGTACAAATATACAAATATGTACGAGTATCGTATAACTTGTTAAATCTTGTGAATTATTAAAACTTTGAGACTATGTTTGTACTGATTGGGCAATGGGTTTTGTGAGAAAAGGTTTAAGAAACAACAAATGCTTGATAAAATGTTTGTTTTAGGGTTAAAACCAACACATACATACCATTGCGAATATTTGCCTTTGCAGCTTTCCGTCTCCTCCGTTAACTTGTCCTCAAACAGTAATGGGCTGACTGAGTCCGAAAGGCCTCTTTGGTCTTTTCAGCTGAAAAAAGAGATAAGAAAATATCATTATGTATAATATATAGGATTATTTAAAGGAAAAAGTATTGATTTACCTTACAAATATTGTATGTTACATTATTAAGCATTAAAAGCATGGTAAGTGTTGTGGTTACTGTACATTTACAATAAGTATCACATTAAAACTACCAATAGTGTGGTAAAAGTATGGTAAGTTTTGTGATTACTCTCTTTTTACTACACTTAGCCTATCACATTAAAACTAATGTCACTGTGGTAAAAGCAAGTGTTGTTTTTACTGTGCTTCTACCACAAATACAACTTTGGAACTAATTGTACTACTTTAAACCTGATATGAATATGAATATGCCAGGTTTAGGCCTATAGCACGTCACGTGACAGACGGTGTTTAATCACCCTGTTTTGAATTAGAAAGCAATGAAACGCAAAGCCTCCGTGGAGATGACAGATATAATGCAGTGACTGAACGTGAGCTAATCTGATTAATATCGACAAACAGAAAAAAACATTATATCAAACATTATTAGGACAGCGTATTTGGTATTTACGACTACTTCCCAACACCTGGCACACGTGATTGATGCCAAATATCGCGATGTGTTTGGAACGAGACTTCTTCAGCGCGATTTCCTACAGATAAAATATAATTTAAGAAATATCAATAAACAGCAAAGCAATCCAGCTTCCCTGGCTATAAGACCGACATAATAATATTACAATAAAATAAAATAAATAAAAAGCGATCAAACGACGACAGAACAATGCAATATCAAGTTAAAATCACTTTTTTCTTTTAAAGTAAACACAGAATAAAGAGATACGTTTCCAAATGATAAAAGTTGTCATTTAAGTTGGCATGTGCACTGAAAAAACAACAACAATGAATTATTTAAATATCATTTATAATTTAAAAAATAAGCATTTAATTTATTATGCCTATGCTATACGCATATTATAGTAACACGAGAGAAATTTCCAAAATCTGCAAAGAAGCAAGCTTACTGAAAACAAAAGAACAGATCAACTGAGATTATGTGGTTAATATAATATGTTATGTACCATGGTTAATTGAAGTTGGGTGTCCATTGCCCACTAGCTACTAAACTTCCTGTACGTTTCACTGAGTACATAACTATGGAAGCTTGTTTCCGCCACAGAATGAAAAATAAAAAAGGTAATTGCGACTTTTTATCTCACAATTCTGACTTTTTTTCTCACAATTGCGAGTTTATATCTCGCAATTCTGACTTTATTTCTCAGAATTGCGTGATATAAAGTCAGAATTGTGAGATATAAAGTCAGAATTGCGTGATATAAAGTCGCAATTGCGTGTTATAAAGTCAGAATTGTGAGATATAAAGTCAGAATTGCGTGATATAAAGTCGCAATTGCGTGTTATAAAGTCAGAATTGCGAGATATAAAGTCGCAATTGCGTGTTATAAAGTCAGAATTGTGAGATATAAAGTCAGAATTGCGTGATATAAAGTCGCAATTGCGTGTTATAAAGTCAGAATTGCGAGATATAAAGTCGCAATTGCGTGATATAAAGTCAGAATTGCGAGATATAAAGTCGCAATTGCGTGTTATAAAGTCGCAATTGCGTGATATAAAGTCAGAATTGTGAGATATAAACTATTCTGAGAGGAAAAAAGTCAGTTTTTTTTCCCCCATAGAATTGGACTTTATAACACGCAATTGCGACTTTATATCACGCAATTCTTACTTTATATCACGCAATTCTTACTTTATATCTCGCAATTCTGACTTTATAACACGCAATTGCGACTTTAAATCACGCAATTCTGACTTTATATCACGCAATTCTTACTTTATATCTCGCAATTCTGACTTTATAACACGCAATTGCGACTTTAAATCACGCAATTCTGACTTTATATCTCACAATTCTGACTTTATAACACGCAATTGCGACTTTATATCTCGCAATTCTGACTTTATATCTCACAATTCTGACTTTATAACACGCAATTGGGACTTTATTTCACGCAATTCTGACTTTATTTCACGCAATTCTGACTTTATATCTCGCAATTCTGAGAAATAAAGTCAGAATTGCGAGATGTAAACTCGCAATTGTGAGAAAAAAAGTCAGAATTGTGAGATAAAAAGTCGCAATTATTATTATTTATTTATTTATTTAGTGGCGGAAACAAGCTTCCATACATAACAATCACCTGACTGAAACGTAAATTCGTAACGTTCTGGCTAAACTAATTCTTTATGCCTTCGATATGTTATTATATATTCTGCTTACAGTTAACTCATACTCGGTAACTTAGTGAGGCACGACACATAATTAGCTATACAAAATAATAATTGCTCGACGACGCCGTTCAAGAATAGTGCCAACTAGTTTTGTGCGGTTTGGTACGTAATCAACACAGTAATTTTCTCACGATTCCCTGCCGTTTAATTTCAATTAAAACACAGAAAACTAAAACATACAAATGCATTTTTTATAATTCATTGTTCCGTTTGCGAGGCAATACTATACTCTTTCGGTAAACACGTAAGTTACCTCGGTGCGATCCAAAAGTATGCTCATCGGACATCTGCAGTCACGCATCCTTGGCACCTCAAAAGCGTGGGACAAATACCTAATTGATATTAAAATGAGTGTATACTGAGAAGTCTGAACATCATTTACTGATATTGTCGCTGTTAAATAACCTTTAATAAACACGCATCTTGAACGGATACAAATTGATACCACTTAGCGCCTCTAGTGGACGTTACACCCGAAAAGTGCAGGGAAACGTACCTGGAGGTACGTATTTCAGGTTTTGCAAAAATGTAGGCAGAGTAACGTATTTCCAATGAGCCAGTTGTCCATATTTGACCCAATGAAAAGAATTCTTGCCATCAGTTCCTTAAAATGTTTTTTTTTTTCAATATAAACTCACATGCTCTTTCTGATGTTAATTTTTTCCATTTTTGACACGAAATTATTTCTACCAAAAGTCCTTGATCTTGATCTTTCTATACATTCTCTGACTCCTTTTTGATGTTAAATCAGCCAGACAGTTGTCCATATTCGACCCAATGAAAATAATTATTGCCATCAGTTCCTTAACCCTTGTATGGTGTTCAGGTCTGTAGGACCCGTTTTCATTTTTTATCAAAAGAAAAATTATACAATTAATAATTTTTTCAACCTCAGACTCATTGGCCTTGGCTCATTTACTGTGAAGAACATATATCCAAACACATTTTCAATGACCACACACTGTACCCCCCCCCCCCCCCCCCCCCCCCCCCTACACATTTATATTACACACAGGATGTTCGGGTCCACTGGACCCGGGGCTAATACAGTTTTTTACAGTCGCTAGGACACATTTCTCAATACTTAGGTCACTTTTTCAAAACTCTTCACACAGTGAGCACAACAGAAGTATATGTGGGCTAAACTGTGGATCATTTATCATTGCTTTGGCACAAAATGCATTCAATGACTACATCTTTCAAATTACTTTAATTCTTTTCTCACTTTGACACAACAACCGCCAAAACTCTGTGTACCTACAGGCCAATTTGCACATGCTTACATACTGATTTCAAAACTGTTAAACTTAAGTTCAAAACAATAACATAATACAAAACTGAATAAGACAGCATTTTTGCCACATTTCTGCAGTATTGTAATGAAATATATTTAGAATCTAAAAATTAAATGGTATAAAAACAATTGGAACAACCACAGCTGATACCTATTGTATCTGTATCGGTGGATGGTGTATATACAAATTGGTATACTTTGGAATTACTCCAAAAACATAAAATATAATAACTGCATGATGTCTGATTCATTCTAGTAACGTATATTGCATGAAGTGATTTGGTAGTTTTAGTGCATTTTGAATGTGAAATGAAAGTTGGTTAGAAGAGTTTGAAGAGTTTGAACTGTGTGAAGAGTTTTGAAAAAGTGACTTAAGTATTGAAAAATGGGTCCTAGCGACTGTAAAAAACTGTAAAAGTGTGGAAATTTTAGGTCCTGTGTACCTTTACTCTGTCCTCCTCCTGTCAGGGTTTGCTGTTATCAGTGTGTGTATGTGTGTGTTCTTGTATATGGTTTATGAGGACACAAATGTGTATAATGACATGGGTATTACAACGTAAACATTTTATGAGGAAATCTGTGTCATAAACCAAACTGCTTAAAAATACATACTAAATGCAGTTTTTGGAAGGTTTAGGTAGGTTTAGGGTTAGTGTAGGGGGATAGATTATACAGTTTGTACATTTGTAAAACCATTACACCTATGGAGAGTCCCCATAAACCACAAATCCGAGTGAGTGTGAGTGTGTGTGTGTGTGTGTGTGTGTGTGTGTGTGTGTGTGTGTGTGTGTGTGTGTGTGTGTGTGTGTGTGTGTGTGTGTGTGTGTGTGTGTGTGTGTGTGTGTGTGTGTGTGTGTGTGTGTGTGTGTGTGTGTGTGTGTGTGTGTGTGTGTGTGTGTGTGTGTGTGTGTGTGTGTGTGTCTGTGCGTGCGTGAGTGAGTGAGTGTGTGCATGCATGTGAGAGAGAGATTGTGTGTAAGTGTGAGAGAGTGTGAGTGCAAAAGTGAGTTTGTTTCTACCCCTGCCGTTCCTGCACAAGGTTGCAATTCTTAAATGTGATCTAACAAAGGTAAAGGGAAAATATTAACCATACTGGTTTATATTGCTTGTAATTGGGATGAAGTAAACATTTGTTGAGCATTTTAACATAAATTGTTTGATTATGTTGAATTAAAATCCCAAAAATGCAGCGGGTCCACCAGACCCACGAACACTGGCTGAATAACAAAAATATGAACACCACACAAGGGTTAAAATGTTTTTTTTTTTTCAATAGAAACTCACATGCTCCTTCTGATGTTAATTTTTTCCATATTTGACATGAAATTATTTCTACCAAAAGTCCTTGATCTTGATCTTTTTATACATTCTCATTGACTTCTTTTTGATGTTACATCAGCCAGACAGTTGTCCATATTTGACCCAATGAAAATAATTCTGCCCAAAGGGTCCTCAAAAGTTTTTTTTTTCAATATAAACTCAGTTTTTTTCTCAATATAATATTCCATATTTGACCTAATTATAAATTATCTCTACCAAAGAGTCCTTGATCTTGATCTTTCTATACATTCTCATTGACTCCTTTTGATGTTAAATCAGCCAGACAGTTGTCCATATTTGACCCTTTGAATAAAAATTCTGGGCAAAAGGTCCTCAAAAGTTTTTTTTTCCAATATAAACTAAGTTTTTTTTTTCTTCAATACAAACTCACATATTCCTGATGTTAAATTATTCCATATTTGAGCTAATAAAATTATTTCTACCGAAGAGTCCTTGATCTTGATCTTTCTATACATTCTCATTGACTTGTACATCAGCCAAACAGATGTCCATATTTGACCCATTGAAAATAATTCTGGCCAAAGGGTCCTCAAAAGTTTTTTCTTCCAATATAAACTCACAGTTTTTTTTTTCAATATAAACTCACAGACTCCTTCTGATGTTAAATTATTCCATATTTGACCTAATGAAATTATTTCTACCAAAAGTCTATGATCTTGATCTTTCTATATTCTCAATGACTTCTTTTTGATGTTACATTAGCCAAACAAATGTCCATATTTGACCCTTTGAAAATAATTCTGGAAAAAAGGGTCCTTGAAAGTTTTTTCTTCCAATATAAACTCACAGTTTTTAAAATTAAATTTTAAAATAAAAATAAAAAAACAGTTTTTTTTTCAATGTAAGACTCCTTCTGATGTTAAATTATTACATATTTGACCTAATGAAATTATTTCTACCAAAGAGTCCTTGATCTAATACATTCTCATTGACTTCTTTTTGATGTTACACCAGCCAGAAAGTTAGAAAAAAAGAAAGATTAATTAGAAAGAAAGATTGGTTAGAAAGAAAGATTAGTTTGAAAGAAAGAAAGATTAGTTAGAAAGAAAGCAAGAAAGATTAGTTTGAAAGAAAGACGTTATAAAGATCAATTATGAAGAAAGAAAGAACGAACGAAAGAAAGAACGAACGAAAGAAAGAACGAACGAAAGAAGAAAGAAAGAAAGAAAGAAAGAAAAGAAAGAAAGAAGAAAGAAAGAAAGATTAGATGTAAAGAAATAAATATTCTTTGTACAGAAAGAAAGAAAGATAGTAGAAAGAAATAAAGTTTAGTTAGAAAGAAGATAGATTAGTTAGAAAGATTGAAAGAATAGATGAAAGAAAAATAAAGAATTAGTTGAAATAATTAGAAAGAAAGATTAGTTAGAAAAATATAATAGATTAGTTAGAAAGACATATGATTACTAGAAGAAAGAAAATTACTTGAAGGAAAAAAGAAAGATTAGTAAAAAATATATTATTTGGAAGAATAGTTAGAAAAAATAACGATTAGTTAGAAAGAAAGAAAAGAAAGAAAGAAAGAAAAGAAAGATGAAAGAAAGAATAGAAGAAAGAAAGAAAGAAAAAGAAAGAAAAAAAGAAAGAAAAGAAGAAAGAAGAAAAAAAAAGAAGAGAAAAAAGAAAGGAAGATAAGTAATAAGAAAGAAAGATTAGTTAAGAAAGAAAGATTAGTTAAAAATATAGAAAAAAAGATAAGTAGAAAGAAAGATTGTAAGAAAGAAAGATTAGTTAGAAAGATTAGTTATAAAGATAGATAGATTAGTTATAAAAATAGATAGATTAGTATGAAAGAAAGAAAGATTAGTTAGAAAGAAAAAAGATTGGTAAGAAAGGAAGAAAGATAGTTAGAAAGAAAAAAGATTGGTTAGAAAGATAGATAGATTAGTAAAAAATAAAGAAAGATTAGTTTGAAATAAAGAGACTAGTTTGAAAAAAAGAAGGATTAGAAAGAAAGATTAGTTGAAAGACAGACAGAAAGATTAGTAAGAAAGAAATAAAGAAAGATTAGTTGGAATGAAGGAAAGAAAGATTAGTTAGAAAAAAAGATTAGTGAGAAAGAAAGATTAATTAGAAAAAAAGATTAGTTAAAAAGGAAGATTAGTTAGAAAAAAAGATTAGTGAGAAAGAAAGATTAATTAGAAAAAAAGATTAGTTAAAAAGAAAGATTATTAGAAGAAAGATTAGTAAGAAAGAAAAATAGGTTGGAATGAAAGAAAAAATATTTAAAAAGAAAGATTAGTCAAAAAATAAATTATTTGGGAAGAATGAGTTAGTTAGAAAAAAAATAACAGATTAGTTAAGAAAGAAAAGAAAGAAAGAAGAAGAAAGAAAGAGAGAAAGAAAGAAAGAAAGAAAAAGAAAGAAAGAAAGAAAGAAAAAGAAGAAAGAAAGAAAGAAAGAAAGAAAAAAGAAAGTAAGGAAAAATAAATAATGATTATGTTAGAAAGATTAGTTTGAAAGAAAGATTAGTTAAAAATATAGAAAAATTAGTTAGAAAGAAAGATTAGTAAGAAAGAAAGATTAGTTAGAAAGATTAGTTATAAAGATAGATAGATTAGTTATAAAAATAGATAGATTAGTATGAAAGAAAGAAAGATTAGTTAGAAAGAAAGATTGGTAAGAAAGGAAGAAAGAATAGTTAGAAAGAAAGAAAGATTGGTTAGAAAGATAGATAGATTAGTAAAAAATAAAGAAAGATTAGTTTGAAATAAAGAGACTAGTTTGAAAAAAAGAAGGATTAGAAAGAAAGATTAGTTGAAAGACAGACAGAAAGATTAGTAAGAAAGAAATAAAGAAAGATTAGTTGGAATGAAGGAAAGAAAGATTAGTTAGAAAAAAAGATTAGTGAGAAAGAAAGATTAATTAGAAAAAAAAGATTAGTTAAAAAGGAAGATTAGTTAGAAAAAAAGATTAGTGAGAAAGAAAGATTAATTAGAAAAAAAAGATTAGTTAAAAAGAAAGATTAGTTAGAAAGAAAGATTAGTAAGAAAAGAAAAATAGGTTGGAATGAAAGAAAAAATATTTAAAAAGAAAGATTAGTTAGAAAGATAGATCAGTTAGAAAGAGAAAGAAAAAAAGAAAGATTAGTTAAAAAAGAAAGTAGATTAGATAGAAAGATTATTTAAAAATAAGTTTAGAATGAAAGAAAGAAAAATAAGTTAGAAAGATAGATAGATTAGTATGAAAGAAAGAAAGATTAGTTAGAAAGATAGATTAGTTAGAAAGAGAGAAAGAAAAAGAGAAATATTAGTTAAAAAAGAATTATAAGTTAGAAAGAAAAAATAGTTAAAAGAAAAAAAAGATTGGTTAAATAGATTAGTTAGAAAGAAAGATTAATTAGAATTAAAGAAAAGAAAGAAGAAAAGGAAAGAAAGAAAGAAAGAAAGAAAGAAAGAAAAGAAGAGAAGGAAAAGAAAGAAAGAAAGAAAGAAAGAAAGAAAGAAAAAAGAAAGAAAGAAAGAAAGAAAGAAAGAAGAAAGAAAGAAAGAAAGAAGAAAGATTACTTAGAAAAGAAGGACTAGTTATAAAGAATGATCAGTTATGAAGAAATAAAGAAAGAAAGAAAGAAAGAAGAGAAAAGAATATATGTAAAGAAAGAAAGAAAGACAGAAAGATTAGATGTAATGCAAGAAAGAAAGATACGTAAGAAAGATAGACAGATTAGTTAGAATAGTGAAAGAAAAAAAAAAAATTAAGTTGGAAATTAATTAGAAAGATTAGTTAGAAAAAAGATTAGTTGAAAAAGATTAGTGAAATAAAGAGATATGTAATGAAAGAAAGATTAGTGTAGAAAGAATGATTAATTAGAAAAAAAAAGATTAGTTAAAAAGAAAGTAGATTAGATGAAAGAAAGATTATTTAAAAAAGAAGTTTAGAATGAAAGAAAATAGTTACAAAGTATAGAATAAAATAAGATTAGTTCGAAATAAAAAAAAGATTTTAGAAGATGAGAAAGAAAGAGATAATAGTTAAATAAGAAAGAATTATAAATTAGAAAGAAAGAAAAATTAGTTAGAAAGAAAAAGATCTAGAAAACATAGATAAGTTAGAAAGAAAAGATTAGTTAGATAAAGAAAGAAAAAGATTATTAGAAAATATTGAAAAGAAAATTGTTGAAAGAAAAAAGAAATTAAGATGTAATTAATGAGTTAGAAAGAAAGATTATTGAGAAAGATAGAATATTAGTATGAAAGAAAAAAAGATAGGATTATTTAATAAAGTAGAAAAAAGATTAGTTAAAAGATAGATAGTTAGTTATAATAAATAAAGATTAGTTAAAAAAAGATTAGTTGAAAGACAAAAAAAGATTAGTTAAAATGAAAGAAGAGAAGTATAGTTAGAAAGAAAGATTATTGAGAAAGATAATTAGAAAAAAAGGAAAGATTATTTAGAAAGAAAAAAAGATTGGTTAGAAAAGATAGATAGATTAGTTAAAAAGAGAAAGATAAAAAAAGATTAGTTAAAAAAAAGAATTATCAGTTAGAAAGAAAGAAAAGATTATTAAAAGAAAGCAAGAAAGATTAGTTGAAAGAAAGAGGGAAGAAAGAAATAGAAAAAAAGAAAGAAAGATAGTAAAAGAAAGAAAGAAAGAAAGAAGATAGAAGAAGAAGAAAGAAAGAAAGAAAGATTAGTTAAATAAAGAGTTATAAAGAAGATCAGTTATGAGAAAGAAAGAAAGAAGATAGAAAAAGAAAGAAAGATAAGAAAGAAAGAAAGAAAGAAGAAAGAAAGAAGAAGAAAGAAAGAAGAAAGAAAGAAAGAAAGAAAGAAGTAAAGAAAGAAAGAAAGAAAGAAAGAAAGAAAGAAAGAAAGAAAGAAAAAAGAATAGTTATAAAGTTATAAAGAAAGATCAGTTATGAAGAAAGAAAGAAGAAAGAAAGAAAGAAGAAAGAAAGAAAGAAAAGAAAGAAAGAAAGAAAGAAGAAAGAAAGAAAGAAAAAGAATAGAAAGAAAGAAAGAAGAAGAAAGAAAGAAAGAAAGAAAGAAAGAAAAAAGTGAAAGAAAGAAAGAAAGAAAGAAAGAAAGAAAGAAAGAAAGAAAGAAGAGAAAGAAAAGAAAGAAAAGAAAAGAAAGAAAGAAAGAAAAGAAAGAAAGAAAGAAAGAAAGAAAGAAAGAAAGAAAGAAAGAAAGAAAGAAAGAAAGAAAGAAAGAAAGAAAGGAAAAAAGAAAGAAAGAAGATTAGAAAGAAAGAAGAAGAGATTAGTTTGAAAGAAAGAAAGAAAGAAAAAGAAGAAAGAAAGAAAAGAAAAAGAAAGAAAGAAAAAAGAAAGTAAGAAAGAATAGTTATAAAGTTATAAAGAAAGATCAGTTATGAGGAAAGAAAGAAAGAAGATAAGAAAGAAGAAAGAAAAGAAAAGAAAGAAGAAAGAAAGAAAGAAAGAAAGAAAGAGAAAGAAAGAAAGAAAGAAGAAAGAAAGAAAGAAAGAAAGAAGAAAGAAAAGAACGATTAGTTAGAAAGAACGATTAGAAAAGGAAGATTAGTTAGACACATGAGCTTTTGCAGTAACAATGCATACAAAACAGAATCCAGAATGCATTGTGCATAGATGCACATATGCACGTTGTGCAAAGAAGAATAAGCACTAAGCAATTTATTACATTGCAACGCATTCAAGAACTAACTCCGTAGTGCATTAAAGATATGTGCAAAGCAATCTATCGTTTCATTGCATTGTATACGATCAAGCGTTGAGCATTGAAGAATGACATATAAGCATTTTGCACTTTGATGCATTGAATTACAGTCAAGAACGAACTCATACTGTAGCGCATTAAGAGATGTGCAAAGAACCAACTATTCCGTATTGCATTGAAAAGATATCATTTGCACATATGCACAAAGCTTGACCATGAGTGAATGCAATGGCAACAGCATATTGCATTGCACATCTATTTAATGCACTACGGAGTGAGTTAGTTCTTGAATGCTTTGCAATGCACAAAGTGCATAATGGATATTCTTCAATGCACAACTCTTGTTCGTATGTGCAATGAAACGCAACAGTACATTGCATTGCAATCTCTTCAATGCACTTCGGAATGAGTTAGTTTTTGAATGCATTGCAACGTGGAAAAGGTGCATATTGCTTAAATGTTATTCTTCAATGCAAAACGATTGATCGTATTTGCAATGCATTGCAAAAGCAGATTGCGTTGTAATCTCTTCAATGCACTGTTGATCTTATTTCTTAAATGCATTCCAATGCAACAAAGTGCATATTGCTTATTCTTCAATGCAAAACGCTTGTACGTATGTGCAATGCATTGCAATAGCAGATTGCATTGCACATCTCTTTAATGCAATACGGAATAAGTGATTTCTTGAATGAAGTAATGCAACAAAGTGCATATTGCTTATTCTTCAATGCAAAAACGCTTGATCTCTTCATATCATATCAGCATGCATTGTAATCTCTTCAATGCACTACGGAATAAGTTAGTTATTGAATGCATTGCAATGAAACAAAGTCCATATTGCTTATTCTTTAATGCAAAACGCTTGATCGTATTTGTAATGCATTGCAAAAGCAGATTGCATTGCAATCTCTTCAATGCACTTCGAAATGAGTTAGTTATTGAATGCATTGCAATGCAACAAAGTGTATATTGCTTATATGTTATTCTTAAATGCAAAACGCTTGATCGTGTGTGAAATTAAATGCAACAGCAGATTGCAAGAAAGGAACGAGTGATTTCTTCAAACTAAGTGCATTTTTTTAACATTCTCTTTAGTAAATTTTCATTGCACAGATGAATAAATTAAATATTTCGTTCTATATAGCTTATATGTTATTTCTCAAAGCACAACAATAGATCGTGTGCAATGTAATGCAAAATCACTTGTGGTATGTCTTGTTTTTACATTGTACAGGTGAATAAGTTAGATCTTTTATGAATGCAATGCAAAGCACAAATGTTATAATTTAAAAACCTATGGAATGAGTTAGTTCTTAAATGCAGCAAAGTTAGTTTTAGTTAGAAAATTCAATGCATAGGAAATGCATGGAGGGAAAATTAGATTTTTAAAATTAGAATTTTTTTTTTTACAAATAAAAACTCACAAACTCCCTCTGATATTAAATTAATCCATATTTAACCTGCTGAAAATATTTCTGCCAAAGAGTCCTCGATCTTGATCTTTCTATACATTCTCATTGACTCCTTTTGATGTTAAATCAGCCAGACAGTTGTCCATATTTGACCCAATGAAAATAATTCTTGCCAATGGTTCCTTAAAATGTTTTTTTTTTTTTCAATATATGCTCCTTCTGATGTTAAATTATTCCATATTTGACATAAATGAAATTATTTCTACCAAAAGACCTTGATCTTGATCTCCATACAGTCTCATTGACTGCTTTTGATGTTAAATCAGCCAGACAAATGTCCATATTTGACCCTTTGAAAATAATTCTGGCCAATGAGTCCTCGAAAAATTTTTCTTCCAATATAAACACAGTTTTTTTGTTTTTTCAATATAAGACTCCTTCTGATGTTAAATTATTCCATATTTGACCTAATGAAATTATTTCTACCAAAGAGTCCTTGATCTTGATCTTTCTATACATTCTCATTGACTTCTTTTTGATGTTACATCAGCCAGACAGTTGTCCATATTTCACCCAATGAAAATAATTCTGGCCAAAGGGTCCTCAAAAGTTTTTTCCTTGTGATGTTAAATTATCAAAATTAAATTAAAATAAAAAATAAAAACAGTTTTTTTTTTTTCAATATAAGACTCCTTCTGGTGTTAAATTATTACATATGTGACCTAATGAAATCATTTCTACAAAGAGTCCTTGAGTTTGATCTTTCTATACATTCTCATTGACTGCTTTTGATGTTAAATCAGCCCGACAGTTGTCCATATTTGACCAAATAAAAATAATTCTGGCCAAAGGGTCCACAAAGTTTTTTTTTTTTCAATATAAATTCATAGTTTTTTTTATATATAAACTCAGACTCATTCTGATGTTAAATTATTCCATATTTGACCTAATGAAATTATTTCTACCAAAAGTCCTTGATCTTGATCTTTCTATACATTCTCATTGACTTCTTTTGATGTTAAATCAGCCAGACAAATGTCCATAATTTGACCCTTTGAAAATAATTCTGGCCAAAGGGTCCTCAAAGTTTTTTTCTTTCCAATATAAACACATGTTATTTTTCTTGTTTTTTTTTCAATATAAGACTCTTCTGATGTTAAATTATTCCATATTTGACCTAATGAAATTATTTCTACCAAAAGAGTCCTTGATCTTGATCTTTCTATACATTCTCATTGACTGCTTTTGATGTTAAATCAGCCAGACAGTTGTCCATATTTGACCAAATAAAAATAATTCTGGCCAAAGGGTCCACAAAAGTTGTTTTTTTTTTCCAATATAAATTTATAGTTTTTTTATATATATATAAACTCACAGACTCATTCTGATGTTAAATTATTCCATATTTTACCTAATGAAATTATTTCTACCAAAAGTCCTTGATCTTATCTTTCTATACATTCTCATTGACTCTTTTTATGTTAAATCAGCCAGACAATTGTCCCATATTTGACCCATTGAAAATAATTCTGGCAAAGGGTCCTCGAAAGTTTTTTCTTCCAATATAAAACGTTTTTTTTTTCATAAAGACTCCTTCTGATGTTAAATTTTCATATTTGACCTAATGAAATTATTTACCAAAGTCCTTGATTGATCTTTCATACATCTCATGACTGCTTTTGATGTTAAACAGCCCGACAGTTGTCCATTTTGACCAAATAAATAATTCTGGCCAAAGGGTCCACAAAGTTTTTTTTCAAATAAATTCATTTTTTTTAATATAAACTCAGACTCTTCTGATGTTAAATTATTCCATATTTGACCTAATGAAATTATTCTACCAAAAGTCCTTGATCTTACTTTCTATACATTCTCATTGACTCTTTTGATGTTAAATCACCAGACAATGTCATATTTGACCCTTTGAAAATAATTCTGCCAAAGGTCCCAAAGTTTTTTTCATATAAACAAGTTTTTTTTTTTAATAGACCCTTCTGATGTTAAATATTCCTATTTGACCTAATGAATTATTCTACCAATCCTTATCTTGATCTTTCTATCATTCTCATTGATTCTTTGATGTTAAATAGCCAGACATTTATTTGACCCATTGAAATAATTCGGCAAGGTCCTCAAAGTTTTTTTCAATATAAACCACAGTTTTTTTCTGTAACTTTTTTTAATAAGACTCCTGGTGTTAAATTTCCATATTTGACCTAATGAAATTATTTCTACAAAAGTCCTTGATTTGATCTTTCATACATTCTCATTGACTGCTTTTATGTTAAATCACCGACAGTTGTCCATTTGACCAAAAAAATAATTTGGCAAAGGGTCCAAAGTTTTTTTTCAAATAAAATTTTATTTTTTTTTAATATAAACTCCTTCTGATGTTAAATTATTCCATATTTACCTAATGAAATTATTTCTAACCAAAGTCTTGATCTTGATCTTTCCATACATTCTCATTGACTGCTTTTATGTTAAATCACAAGACAGTTGTCCCATTTGACCCATTGAAAATAATTCTGGGCAAAGGGTCCTCGAAAGTTTTTTCTTCCAATATAAAACAGTTTTTTTTTTTCAATATAAGACTCCTTCTGATGTTAAATTATTCCATATTTGACCTAATGAAATTATTTCTACCAAAGAGTCCTTGATTTGATCTTTCTATACATTCTCATTGACTCTTTTGATGTTAAATCAGCCCGACAGTTATATTTGACCATAAAATAATTCTGGCAAAGGTCCACAAAAGTTTTTTTTTCATATAAATTATAGTTTTTTTATATATATATATAAACTCAGACTCATTCTGATGTTAAATATTCCATATTTGACCTAATGAAATTATTTCTACCAAAAGTCCTTGATCTTATCTTCTATACATTCTCATTACTCTTTTGATGTTAATCAGCCAGACAGTTGTCCAATTTGACCAATAAAATAATTCTGGCAAAGGGTCCCAAAAGTTTTTTTTTTCCAATATAATTATGTTTTTTTTTTTTAATATAAACTCACGACTCCTGATGTTAAATTATTCCATATTTGACCTAATGAAATTATTTCTACCAAAAGTCCTTATCTTATCTTTCATACATTCTCATTCTTTTGATGTTAAATCAGCAGACATGTCCATTTGACCCTTAAAAATAATTTGGCCAAAGGGTCCTCGAAAGTTTTTTCTTCCAATATAAACACAGTTTTTTGTTTTTTCAATATAAACTCCTTCTGAGTTAAATTATTCCATATTTGACCTAATGAAATTATTTCCAAAAGTCCTTGATTATCTTTCATACATTCTCATTGACTGCTTTTGATGTTAAATCACGACAGTTGTCCATATTTGACCAAATAAAAAAATTCTGGCCAAAGGTCCACAAAGTTTTTTTTTCATATAAATTCATATTTTTTTTTTATATATAAACTCAGACTCATTCTGATGTTAAATTATTCCATATTTGACCTAATGAAATTATTTCTACCAAAAGTCCTTGATCTTACTTTCATACATTCTCATTGACTCTTTGATGTTAAATCAGCCAGACAATGTCCATATTTGACCTAAAATAATTCGGCCAAAGGTCCTCGAAAGTTTTTTCTTCCAATATAAACACAGTTTTCTGTTTTTTCAATATAAGACTCATTCTGATGTTAAATTATTCCATATTTAACCTAATGAAATTATTTCTACCAAAAGTCCTTGATCTTCATCTTTCTATACATTTTCATTTACTTTTTTTGATGTTACATCAGCCAGACAGTTGTCCACATTTGACCCAATGAAAATAATTCTGGCCAAAGGGTCCTCAAAAGTTTATTCTTCCAATATAAACACATTTTTTTTTTTTTTTTTTTTTTTCAATATAAACTCACAGACTCCTTCTGATGTTAAATTATTCCATATTTGAACTAATGAAATTATTTCTACCAAAAGTCCTTGATCTTGATCTTTCCATACATTCTCATTGACTGCTATTGATGTTAAATCAGCAAGACAGTTGTCCGCATTTGACCCATTGAAAATAATTCTGGGCAAAGGGTCCTCGAAAGTTTTTTCTTCCAATATAAACACAGTTTTTTTTTTCAATATAAGACTCCTTTTGATGTTAAATTATTCCATATTTGACCTAATGAAATTATTTCTACCAAAAGTCCATGATCTTGATCTTTCTATACATTCTCATTGACTTCTTTTTGATGTTACATCAGCCAGACAGTTGTCCGCATTTGACCCATTGAAAATAATTCTGGGCAAAGGGTCCTCGAAAGTTTTTTCTTCCAATATAAACACAGTTTTTTTTGTTTTTTTCAATATGACTCCTTCTGATGTTAAATTATTCCATATTTGACCCAATGAAAATAATTCTGGCCAAAGGGTCCTCAAAAGTTTTTTCTTCCAATATAAACACATTTTTTTTGTTTTGTTTTTCAATATAAACTCACAGACTCCTGATGTTAAATTATTCCATATTTGACCTAATGAAATTATTTCTACCAAAAGTCCTTGATCTTGATCTTTCCATACATTCTCATTACCTGCTTTTGATGTTAAATCAGCAAGACAGTTGTCCGCATTTGACCCATTGAAAATAATTCTGGGCAAAGGGTCCTCGAAAGTTTTTTCTTCCAATATAAACACAGTTTTTTTTGTTTTTTTCAATATGACTCCTTCTGATGTTAAATTATTCCATATTTGACCTAATGAGATTATTTCTACCAAAGAGTCCTTGAGTTTGATCTTTCTATACATTCTCATTGACTGCTTTTGATGTTAAATCAGCCCGACAGTTGTCCATATTTGACCAAATAAAAATAATTCTGGCCAAAGGTCCACAAAAGTTTTTTTTTTCAATATAAATTCATAGTTTTTTATATATATATATAAACTCAGACTCATTCTGATGTTAAATTATTCCATATTTGACCTAATGAAATTATTTCTACCAAAAGTCCTTGATCTTGATCTTTCCATACATTCTCATTGACTGCTTTTGATGTTAAATCAGCCAGACAAATGTCCATATTTAGACCCTTTAACTAATGAAATTATTTCTACCAAAGAGTCCTTGATCTTGATCTTTCTATACATTCTCATTGACTTCTTTTTGATGTTAAATTAGCCAGACAGTTATATTTGACCCATTGAAAATAATTCTGGGCAAAAGGTCCTCAAAAGTTTTTTTTTTTTTTCAATATAAACTCACAGACTCCTTCTGATGTTAAATTATCAAAATTAAATTAAAATGAAAAATGAAAAAAAAGAAAACAGTTTTTTTTTTTTTTTCAATATAAGACTCCTGGTGTTAAATTATTACATATTTGACCTAATGAAATTATTTCTACAAAAGAGTCCTTGAGTTTGATCTTTCTATACATTCTCATTGACTGCTTTTGATGTTAAATCAGCCCGACAGTTGTCCATATTTGACCAAATAAAAATAATTCTGGCCAAAGGGTCCACAAAAGTTGTTTTTTTTTCCAATATAAATTTATAGTTTTTTTTATATATAAACTCACAGACTCATTCTGATGTTAAATTATTCCATATTTAACCTAATGAAATTATTTCTACCAAAAGTCCTTGATCTTCATCTTTCTATACATTTTCATTTACTTTTTTTTTTATGTTACATCAGCCAGACAGTTGTCCACATTTGACCCAATGAAAATAATTCTGGCCAAAGGGTCCTCAAAAGTTTATTCTTCCAATATAAACACATTTTTTTTTTTTTTCAATATAAACTCACAGACTCCTTCTGATGTTAAATTATTCCATATTTGAACTAATGAAATTATTTCTACCAAAAGTCCTTGATCTTGATCTTTCCATACATTCTCATTGACTGCTATTGATGTTAAATCAGCAAGACAGTTGTCCGCATTTGACCCATTGAAAATAATTCTGGGCAAAGGGTCCTCGAAAGTTTTTTCTTCCAATATAAACACAGTTTTTTTTTTTCAATATAAGACTCCTTTTGATGTTAAATTATTCCATATTTGACCTAATGAAATTATTTCTACCAAAAGTCCATGCTCTTGATCTTTCTATATATTCTCATTGACTTCTTTTTGATGTTACATCAGCCAGACAGTTGTCCATATTTGACCCAATGAAAATAATTCTGGCCAAAGGGTCCACAAAAGTTTTTTCTTCCAATATAAACACATTTTTTTTGTTTTGTTTTTCAATATAAACTCACAGACTCCTGATGTTAAATTATTCCATATTTGACCTAATGAAATTATTTCTACCAAAGAGTCCTTGATCTTGATCTTTCTATACATTCTCATTGACTTCTTTTTGATGTTAAATTAGCCAGACAGTTATATTTGACCCATTGAAAATAATTCTGGGCAAAAAGTCCTCAAAAGTTGTTTTTTTTTTTTTTTCAATATAAACTCACAGACTCCTTCTGATGTTAAATTATCAAAATTAAATTAAAATTAAAAATGAAAAAAAAAAACAGTTTTTTTTTTTTTTTTTTCAATATAAGACTCCTGGTGTTAAATTATTCCATATTTGACCTAATGAAATTATTTCTACAAAATAGTCCTTGAGTTTGATCTTTCTATACATTCTCATTGACTGCTTTTGATGTTAAATCAGCCCGACAGTTGTCCATATTTGACCAAATAAAATAATTTTTCAATTTTCAATTCAAGTTTATTTGTATAGCGCTTTTCACAATACACATTGTCTCAAAGCAGCTTTACAGAAAGTGCATTTCAGAAATGTACAAAGAAAAATACAGTTAGTTAATCATGTATAAATTTAGGCATAACATATCGCCGGTGTTCAGTCGTCTCTTCACAGGCGTCGAGTCGTCTCTCCACAGGCGTTTAGTCGTCTCTCCACCGGCGTTTAGTCGTCTCTCCACAGGTGTTGGGGCATCTGAAGTCTTCGTGAGAGGCTGGATACAAACTGGAGCTGACGAACGCTATTTACCTCGGGACTAGCGTCCCGAGATAACAGCAGAAAGACAGATGGGAAATAATTAGCATAGCTGATGTTCATAATATTAATGCATTCGAACTGATTCAGAAGTAGTATAAAAGGTAAGCATTAAGTGAATGCTTGGTTAAAGAGATGCGTCTTTAATCTAGTTTTAAACTGGGACAGCGAGTCTGAGTCTCGAACAATATCAGGAAGGCTATTCCAGAGTTTAGGAGATAAATGTGAGAACGCCCTCCCTCCTTTAGTAGACTTAGATATCCTAGGAACGACCAGAAGCCTCGAATTTTGTGATCTTAAAGAGCGCGATGGATTGTAGGGCGATAGAAGGTCTGTTAAATACACAGGAGCTAAACCATTTAGAGCTTTATAAGTCAATAGTAATACTTTGTAATTGATACGGAACTTAATAGGTAACCAGTGTAGAGATGATAAAATTGGTGTTATATGATCATATTTTCTTGATCTAGTAAGAACTCTAGCGGCTGCATTTTGCACTAACTGAAGCTTGTTTATTGAGGATGCAGGACAACCAGCTAATAAAGCATTACAGTAATCTAGTCTCGAGGTCATGAATGCATGAACTAACTTTTCTGCATCTGAAACAGATACCATGTTACGTAGCTTAGCAATGTTTCTAAGGTGGAAAAAGGCTGTTCTTGTAACATATGATATATGATTTTCGAAAGTCAAGTTGCGGTCTAGTATAACACCCAGGTCTTTTACTGTAGTGGATAAAGTAACAGGACATCCTTCTAAATTAAAGTTGTATTGTAAGTGATTTTGTGGGTAGTTTTTTGGACCAATAAGTAATACCTCCGTTTTATCTGAATTTAATAGCAGGAAATTACACGTCATCCAGCATTTTATATCTTTTAGACACTCTGTCAAGTTAGATAAGTTAGTGTTTTCATCTAGTCGTGATGAGATATATAATTGAGTGTCATCAGCATAACAGTGAAAACGTCTCGGTTACTAATGTAACCCTCGTTCCCCGAAGGAGGGAACGGGAGACGTGACGTCGACGTGACGACGTTAGGGGATCACTTCAGGGAGCCCTATCAACTTCGAGTATCTAAAGAACAAGCCAATGAACGTTGGCGTGCGTGAAGCGCGTCACGCGCCCCGCCCCGCAGCGCGGGTATAAACAGGAAGCGGACGCCGCACTCATTGTTTTTCGCTGAGGAGCCGAGATAGAGACGGCCGTACAGCGATGGTCAGCAACTGTGGCAGCGGGACGTCACGTCTCCCGTTCCCTCCTTCGGGGAACGAGGGTTACATTAGTAACCGAGACGTTCCCCTTCAGTCGCTCACGTTCGACGTGACGTCGACGTGACGACGTTAGGGGATCCCATGGAAGACGCCATCGGTTGCTGCCACATCCAGCGCCCTACGGAAGGCTCTCAGACCCCCAATGGCTGGGGCGGAAGACCTGCGTAGAGGGAGTTCACTGTTGTTCCGTTAACCCACACAGTGGAACTCTTGGATAACACTGGGAAAGCGTGCCTTTCCAGAGGAGAGGAACGCTGCGGACGCCACATCCTGCCCGAAGGGAGGTAACATGTGGAGGATACACATATGGACTGGCCAGAAGGGCAGTGCAACATATGGAATGTCACTGGGGTGGCTCCAGCCTGAGGAGGGGGAGGCAGCACCAGACAGTGACGGCAGAGCGGACTCTGCCAAGGGAAAGACACGGGCTCACCGCAGGGAGCTGGTCGTGGAAGAATACTCATATGGGATCGCCGCAGGAATCACCACATATGGAACCCAGCCTAGCACAAGTTACACAGGCATACGAGCACTAGGCCTGGCGTCGGACGCTCCGCAACGTCCGACTGCCGGAGGGGTGCGGAGGAACTCACAGGGTTCGCCAGAGTGGGGAACTCGACTGGAGCAAAAAAGCGCACGTATCCGCTCCATGTGGAGGGGAGTGGCGCAGCAAGCCGACACAAGAGCGGAAACTTCGGTGTTACCGGCTGGTTGAAGCGAGCACACAGGAAGAAACCGGCTCAACACGTAGGCTATAAAATCTAGCGAACGTGTTAGATGTCGCCCAGCCCGCAGCTCTACAGATATCTGTCAGCGAGGCGCCGTGTGCCAGCGCCCAAGAAGAAGCGACACCCCTAGTGGAGTGGGCTCTCAACCCGGGCGGGCAAGGCACGCCTTGGGCTTCGTAAGCCAAGGCGATGGCATCCACTATCCAGTGGGCCATCCTCTGCTTGGAGACAGCCTTTCCCTTCTGCTGGCCTCCGTAACAGACGAAGAGCTGATCTGAGGTTCTGAGGCTTTGCGTTCTGTCCACGTACAGACGCAGAGCGCGGACGGGACAGAGAAAAGCCAGGGCTGGGTCTGCCTCCCCCGAAGGCAGCGCTTGCAGGTTCACCACCTGGTCCCGGAAGGGAGTGGTAGGAACCTTGGGCACGTATCCGGGCCGGGGTCTCAGGATCACGTGAGAGTCAGCCGGGCCGAATTCTAGACACGATTCGTCGACCGAAAATGCATGCAGGTCCCCTACCCTCTTGATGGAGGCCAATGCAACCAGGAGTACTGTTTTACAAGACAGAACTTTTAACTCAGCTGACTGCAAAGGCTCAAAGGGTGGTCTCTGAAATGCCGAAAGGACCAGAGACAAGTCCCAAGAGGGTAAAGAGAGTGGGCGAGGAGGATTAAGTCTCCTTGCTCCCCTCAGGAACCTGACGATCAGGTCATGCTTTCCCAACGACTTACCATCAACTGCATCGTGATGTGCGGCAATGGCAGCAACATACACTTTAAGGGTGGAGGGAGACAGCCTTCGCTCCAACCCATCCTGCAGGAAGGAAAGCACGGCTCTGATCGAGCAAGTTCGGGGGTTCTCCTGGTGAGAAGAACACCATTCAACGAATAGGTTCCACTTCAATGCATAGAGGTGCCTCGTAGAGGGGGCTCTGGCTGAAGTGATGGTGTCAACTACCGCTGGGGGTAGGTCACCTAGAACCTCCGCGTCCCGTCCAGGGACCAGACATGGAGTTTCCAAAGGTCCGGACGCGGGTGCCACAGGGTGCCCCGTCTCTGAGAGAGCAGGTCCTCTCTCAGAGGAATGGGCCAGGGAGGGGCTGTCGCGAGGAGCACTAGTTCGGGGAACCAGGTCCGGTTGGGCCAATACGGGGCAACTAACACGACCTGCTCCTCGTCCTCCCTGACTTTGCACAAGGTCTGTGCAAGAAGGCTCACTGGGGGAAACGCATACTTGCGTAGGCCCGGGGGCCAGCTGTGTGCCAGGGCATCCGTGCCGAGGGTCCCCTCGGTCAGGGAATAGAACAACTGGCAGTGAGACGTGTCCGGGGCGGCAAACAGATCTACCTGTGCGGTCCCGAAGCGCCTGAAAATCAGCTGGACCACCTGGGGATGGAGTCGCCATTCTCCCGGTAGCACCTGCTGCCGTGAGAGCTCGTCGGCTGCACAGTTGAGCAGGCCAGGAATATAAATGGCACGAAGCGACCTCAGATGCTTCTGACTCCAAAGGAGGAGATGGCGGGCGAGTTGAGACATGCGGCGGGAGCGTAGACCACCCTGACGGTTGAAGTACGCAACGGTCGCAGTGCTGTCCGTACGGACCAGTACATGCTTGCCACGAAGCGGCGTTTTGAAGCGGCCCAATGCAAGATGTACTGCTAACAACTCGAGGCAATTGATGTGCCAATGCAGTTGAGGCCCCGTCCACAGACCTGAAGCTGCATGCCCGTTGTACGTGGCCCCCCAGCCGGTGGCAGAGGCATCCGTGGTGACCACAGAGTGCCTGGACACTTGTTCTAGGGGAACACCTGCCCGCAGGAACGAAGGGTCTGACCACAAGCTGAGAGTTTGGCGACAGTGCGGAGTCACTTGGACCCGGCACGAGCCGCTCTGCCACGCCCTCGGGACTCGATCGTGGAGCCAGTGTTGGAGCGGTCTCATATGAAGCAATCCGAGCGGCGTTACCGCGGCTGCAGATGCCATATGCCCCAGGAGCCTCTGAAACAGTTTCAGTGGAGCCGCTGTTCTGCGCTTGAGCGTGCTCACGCAGTTCAACACTGACTGGACGCGGGCCTCGGTGAGGCGCGCTGTCATGTTGATCGAGTCCAACTCCATACCGAGAAAAGAGATCCTCTGCCCGGGGGTGAGTTTGCTCTTTTCCCAGTTGACCCGAAGCCCTAGGTGGCTGAGGTGACTGAGCACCATGTCCCTGTGTTCGCACAACTGCTCTCTCGACTGGGCGAGAATAAGCCAGTCGTCGATGTAGTTGAGAATGCGAACACCACGCTCGCACATGGGAGCAATGGCTGCCTCCGCGACTTTCGTGAAGACACGGGGCGACAGGGCCAGCCCGAAGGGTAAGACCTTGTACTGATATGCCCGTCCCTCGAACGCAAAGCGAAGAAACGGTCTGTGTCGAGGGAGAATCGAGACATGAAAGTACGCGTCCTTCAGGTCGATCGCTGCAAACCAATCTTGGGGACGGATGCACTTGAAAATGCGTTTCTGCATAAGCATCTTGAACGGCAGCTTGTGAAGGGACCGGTTCAAGACACGCAGATCCAAGATTGGCCGTAACCCACCGCCTTTCTTGGGTACAATGAAGTACGGGCTGTAGAAGCCGGTCTTCATATCGGCTGGAGGGACCGGCTCGATCGCGTCCTTCGCCAGTAGGACTGCGATCTCTGCCCTGAGCACGTAAACAGAACGCGGGTAAACAGAATGCCCCTGAATGCAGGGGGGCGCCGGGCGAACTGAATCGCATAGCCGAGTCTGACAGTACGGATGAGCCAGCAAGACGGGCTGGGAAGCGCTAGCCAGGCTCCCAGACACCGCATAAGCGGAATCAACGGCACCACAGACGTACCCGGGGTGGGGCAGCGCGGCGGAATGCAGGGACCCGACTCGGACGGCACAGCGGCCCGGAGTGGGGTCTGAATGTGTGGTGCAACACGTACCTGCTTCCGTCGAAGGGCAGAGTGAGTGTGTGGAGGCGGCAGAGCGTCCGGAACACAGCCACTGCTGCTCGCTGGCGATGAGAGAGGGGCTCGAGGGTGACAAGGCATAGCGTCGTCGACCGTCAAGCGCGCTCTCTTGGGACCCAGAGGTTTCAGAAATTGCTCTTTTATTGAATATGTGGGTACCACTGAAGGCAGTGGCGGAAAAGGAACAAAAAGAAACAAAGGATTCTCCACCCGGCCCTCCACCGGGGGAAGGAGCGGTGCCTTCACCGGCTCCTGGAGAGCAACTTGATCCACCTCTGGGTCGCCCGTCTCAGGGTCGTTTGCACCTGCGCTTACCACCTGGTTTGGTAGCGGCCTGGACGGGCGTGGCCGACTTCCTGCGGCTTGCTCCACGCTGAGGCCTGGATGGTGGCTGCTGCTGCTGAGGCTTAGCGGGAGCGGAGGACGCCGCAGGAGGACGGCCTCGGCGACGAGCGGACGGAGGGTCTGCGGCCGGCGGACGGGAGGAAGCAGCGGGGGTCCGCCGGGGCAGGATGTGTCGGATAGCCTCCGTCTGCTTCTGGGCGGCCGAGAACTGTTGGGCGAAGCTCTCGACCGCATCGCCGAATAACCCAACCTGGGAGAGAGGGGCATCCAGGAACCGATATTTATCGGTGTCCCTCATGTCCGCCAGGTTGAGCCAAAGGTGGCGCTCCTGGACCACCAAGGTGGACATCGCCTGACCATCGCCTGACGCGCGGTTTCCTTCGTCGCCCGGAGGGCGAGGTCAGTAGCCACGCGGAGCTCCCGGAGGAGCTCTGGGTCAGAACCGCCCTCGTTCATGTCCATGAGCGCCTGGGCCTGGTGGACCTGCAAAAGCGCCATGGCATGGAGGGCGGAAGCAGCCTGTCCACAGGCCTTATAAGCCTTCGCCGTGAGACCGGACGAAAACTTACAGGCCTTGGACGGGAGGCGCGGATTACCCCGCCAGGAGGAGGCGGACGCCGGACACAGTTGCATCGCGACAGCCCGCTCCACCGGGGGGATATCCACATACCCCTTAGCTGCCCCGCCGTCGAGGGTGGCGAGGGGGGAGGAGCTACTAGAACGGATTCGGGCACTATACGGTGCCTTCCACGTCCTAGAAAGCTCCTCATGCACCTCCGGAAAGAAAGGTACCGGGGCGGCGCACTGAGAACCAGCACGGCCCGCCCCGAGAAACCAATCGTCCAACCGAGAAGGTTCGGGACGTGGCGGAGGATTCCACACAAGCCCGACCTTCTCGGCGGCCCGGGAAAGCATAGCCGCCCACTCTGGATCCGGCTCGGACAACGATACACACCCAGACGGGGGCAACGCAGCCGAGTCGTCATCTCCAGAGGAGTGAAGCTCCCCCTCCGATGCTGCGATCGACATCTGATCGTCAGCTGGCGCCCCAAAGGAAACGACCGGCCGTTCAGGAGAAGGACCGAGTCGATCGCAAAGGGGCGCGGATGGCAACAGCGCATGAGAGGCGTGAGGGGCCCGCGGAGATTGCCTCGACGGGGAAGCCCTCACGGTAATCCTCAGATCACCCTGGTCATGCGCCGAAGTAGGCCTATTCTGCAGGGCAGAATAAGCACTAGATCGGGGCATAGGCGAGGGGACTGCACCTCCCGTGAGGTAAGCGAGTCTCGATCTAAGCGCTGCCATAGTCATATTCCCGCAATGGGAACATGAACTATTCACAAAAGCTGCTTCAGCGTGTTGAATGCCCAAACACGAGAGGCAACTCTTGTGGCCATCTGCTGGCGCCAGGGAACGACCGCATCCAGAAACGCACAAGCGGAATGACATCCTGAAAAGGACGCAGGGTCACGCTTGTGTTGCTCTTTTAGTAAAATAACAAACAGAGGAAAGAAATAGACTCTTTAGTGCTGAAGCACCCAGGGGTAGCCGCGGTGTAATCGGGTACACTCTCAGATGAGGAACGCCCACGAGACCGACACACACACACACATAAACAGTGCCGTGAAAACGGCAGTTGTGGTAAAAGATGCTCGCGGCCACCACTGATCGCGCCGTCACACCAGCACTGCAGCAGAGTTCTCTTCTCCCTCTAGTTGTCGACAGATACAACGTTTCAGCAGTCTGTAGAATCTCAGAGTCAAACAAAGCTCGGCTCCGAAGCGAAAGACAATGAGTGCGGCGTCCGCTTCCTGTTTATACCCGCGCTGCGGGGCGGGGCGCGTGACGCGCTTCACGCACGCCAACGTTCATTGGCTTGTTCTTTAGATACTCGAAGTTGATAGGGCTCCCTGAAGTGATCCCCTAACGTCGTCACGTCGACGTCACGTCGAACGTGAGCGACTGAAGGGGAACTAATTCCATGTTTTCTTATAATATTACCAAGTGGCAGCATATATATTGAGAATAGCAGAGGGCCTAGGACAGATCCTTGCGGCACTCCATAGTCTACTGATGTTATCTTTGATTTTTCCCCATTTAAACAGACGAAATGGTAACGGTCTGATAAGTACGATCTAAACCAGCTTAATGCCTGTCCCTGAACACCAGTGTAGTTTTGTAGTCGATCTAAGAGTATTTTATGATCTATAGTGTCGAACGCAGCACTAAGATCAAGTAGAACTAGTATTGAGATACAGCCTTGGTCAGAGGCTAAGAGTAAATCATTTGTAATTTTAACTAGCGCAGTTTCTGTGCTATGATGCGGTCTGAATCCCGACTGAAATTTTTCGTAGATATCATTTTCTTGCAAGAAAGAGTACAATTGAGCGGACACAATTTTTTCTAGTATTTTAGACATAAATGGAAGATTTGAGATGGGTCTGTAATTTGCTAGGTTATTTGGATCTAATTGCGGTTTCTTAATGAGAGGTTTTATTACTGCCAGCTTGAATATTTTTGGAACGTGACCTAAAAATAAAGACGAGTTAATAATATTGAGAAGAGGCTCTTCCACTACAGGTAACACTTCTTTAAGTAGTTTAGTGGGTATTGGATCTAATAAACATGTTGTTGGTTTAGATGCAATGATAAGTTTATTTAGTTCTTCCTGTCCTATAGTTGTAAAGCGGTGTAGTTGTTCTAGAGGGGCCATAATTGAGGCCGAGTCATAAGACACCATAGAGGATTGTACATTTACAATTGTGTTTCGGATGCTTTCTATTTTCTCATTGAAGTAATTCATAAAATCATTACTACTATATTGTAACGGAATATTTTGCTCTGGAGATGTCTGATTATTTGTTAGTCTAGCCACGGTGTTAAATAAAAACCTTGGATTATTTTGGTTATTTTCAATTAGTTTGCGGATATGCTCAGCCCTGGCTGATTTTAGAGCCCTTTTATAACGTGACATACTGTCTTTCCACGCGATTCTGAAGACCTCTAAATTAGTTCGTTTCCATTTACGCTCTAAGTTACGAGTTTCTCTATTGATAGCATGCGTAGCACTGTTGTACCATGGTGTTTTAGTTTTCTCTCTAACCTTTTTTAATCTAATTGGTGCAACAATATCTAGTGTACTAGAGAAAATGTTGCTCATACTGCTAGTCATTTCCTCTAGTTCATCTGTTTGTTTGGGTTTACTGAGCAGCTGAGATAGATCAGGTAAGCTATTTGGGAATCTATCTATAGTGGTTGGAAGGATTGTTCTGCCTGGTCTATAACGTGGTGCAACATGACAAATTTCAGCAGTGCGTATTATGCAAGTTACCATGTAATGATCAGTGAGATCGTCACTTTGCGGTATAATATCTATATCGGTTGGATCGGTTCCATATGAAATAATTAAATCTAGTGTATGATTTAGACGATGAGTGGGACCACTGACGTTTTGCTTCACCCCAAAAGAGTTTAATAGATCTGTAAACGCAGCCCCTAACGCATCATTTGTATTATCTACGTGTATGTTAAAGTCGCCAATAATTATTGCTTTATCGACATTGACCAATAGGTCTGAGAGAAAGTCTGCAAAATCTTTTAGGAAATCAGTATATGGCCCTGGAGGTCTATATACGGTAGCCAAGGCTAGAGATAATAAGGATTTCTTTCTTACATCTAAGAGCGTAACATTTAGCACAAGTACTTCAAACGAATTAAACCTATGACAAGTTTTCTGAGTAACATTAAGAATATCTCTATAGATTGTTGCAACACCGCCGCCACGACCGATCAGACGGGGCTCATGCTTATAACAGTATCCTGGTGGAGTAGACTCATTTAGACCGAAATAATCATTTGGTTTAAGCCAGGTTTCAGTAAGGCACAGAACATCGAAATTATTATCTGTGACCATTTCATTTACAATAACCGCCTTAGGTGTGACCGATCTAATGTTTAGAAGACCTAGCTTTAGAAATTGTTTTTGTTCACTGATATTTAGATTTTCTGGTTTAATTACAATAATATTCTTGCTAGATCTTACAGTAGATTTGTTGTTTGGCTTCACTAAGCGAGGAATAGACACAGTTTCTATATAATGTTCTACATTGGTACTTATATCAATTAAGTTGGGACAGCAGAGACTATGATTTGGACTTTGACTTACTAGTCAGATGGTGTGTAGCGTCTTGGAGATGTTGTCCGACAGAACAGCCGCTCCGACTCTGCTGGGGTGCAGACCATCAGGACGGAAGAGCCTAGGTCGCTCCCAAAACAGATTCCAATTATTTACAAAGAGCAGTTTCTGTTCATTACACCATGACAATAACCATTCATTTAAAGCAAATAATCTACTAAACCTTTCTTGTCCAAGTCGGTACGTGGGAAGCGGTCCAGACACGACGATCGTTGCTCTAGGCGATGTGCTGCGTACCGTCTCGATCAGGCTTCGGTAGTCCTTCTTCAGAACCTCCGTCTGCCGCAGCCTGATGTCATTCGTCCCCGCGTGCAGCACGACAGCTCCGACGCGCTCGTCACCGTTCAGGATCTCGGGAACCTGCGCAGCGACATCAAGAACACGAGCACCAGGAAAGCAGTGAGTGCGCACCTTACCTTTACCCGAGGTAGCACGGACATGGCGGACCATGGAAGTGCCGATGATCACGGCGTCGTCGCGTTCCGACTCGCGAAGAGGGGAGAAGCGGTTCCGGGTGGAGATCTCGAAGACCGGGAGGGGGGGAGAGGTTCTTGCTCTGGTCCTGGCTCGTGTCGTGACCCAGGGTGCAGGAGTGATTGAAGGCAGAGATGATCGCGTCCTCCTGGGCAGAGAAACGCACGGAGTAGACGAAGTCGGAGTCAAAGTCACAAAGTTACTAACCACTGACTTGTGAGCATCGGCGCGTGATGTTTCAAGCGCTGATCGCCGATCTCGCAGCTCGGCTTGCTTCTCCAGCAGAACACGAATCTGCTTCTCCACCGACTCCAGCTCCAATCGTACCGAAATCAGCTCGAATGTGTCCTCACCTGCACTCAGAGGTAACGTTAGACACACATCCGATATGTTCGCCATTATAACAGATGAACAGTAAATTAGTAGTAATAGTAAACAGTAAAGCAATCCGATTGTTTTTTTTTTATAAGGAATAGTATCGAGGATAAGTTCACATGATATAAAAATAGAAAGTGCCTGTTTACAATTGAGTGGTAAAGAAGAAAATCAAGGATTAATGAATCAATTCGACGGAGCTCCAAACACAAACACAGACCGCACGCGCCTGTGCTTATGCCCCGTTGATGCAGGCTCTAAGCACAATCAACGTGTGTCTGTACTTTCAGAGAAGCTTTCAGAGAAACGGGTGTAAAAGATGAGACGACGCTCGATAGGCGCGAGGCCACGCGTGAAATGCTAGCGGGCTAAAGGCTGGTAGCCGAGATTCGGAAAGTTGGATCTAAGTAGCGATATCAAAGCAATCCGATTGTTTTTTACAAGGAATATTATCGAGGATAAGTTCACACGATATAAAAATAGAAAGTGCCTGTTTATAATTGAGTGGTAAAGAAGAAAATCAAGGATTAATGAATCAATTCGACGGAGCTCCAAACACAAACACAGACCGCACCAACCGGAAATGGAGTAATTCTGGCCAAAGGGTCCACAAAAGTTTTTATTTTCCAATATCAATTTATAGTTTTTTTTTTATATATATAAACTCACAGACTCATTCTGATGTTAAATTATTCCATATTTGACCTAATGAAATTATTTCTACCAAAAGTCCTTGATCTTCATCTTTCTATACATTCTCATTTACTTCTTTTTGATGTTACATCAGCCAGACAGTTGTCCACATTTGACCCAATGAAAATAATTCTGGCCAAAGGGTCCTCAAAAGTTTTTTCTTCCAATATAAACAAATTTTTTTTTTTCAATATAAACTCACAGACTCCTGATGTTAAATTATTCCATATTTGACCTAATGAAATTATTTCTACCAAAAGTCATTGATCTTGATCTTGATCTTTCCATACATTCTCATTGACTGCTTTTGATGTTAAATCAGCAAGACAGTTGTCCGCATTTGACCCATTGAAACAAATTGGGCTGCTAATACAGAAACCTCCCCGTGGTGCAGCCTGGGAAACGCTGACTGGTACAATCTGATATTCCTATCTGATATTACCATCACCAGTAGGCCAATATCTGTATACCTACCCGAGCAATCTAACAGATGACGAGGCCAAAGCACAACAAATACTTGCCCCCCTCGGGGCCTGCACTGTCAATCGCCTCAATCAATATTGAAGGTTTTTCCAGACACAAGGCAGACATACTAGCAACAGTGGTCAGATGCTACGACATAGTGTGCATGCAGAAAACCCACATCGGTCCTGCACAACACCGACCAGCCATTCCTGGAATGAAGCTGGTGGCCGAGATCCGACACAGACAGTATGGGTCAGCGGTATTCTGCAGACCAAACCTTGCGATTGAAGAGGTCTGCACCCACACCACCGAAGGGCAAATGGAAACCATCACAGTTGCCCTCCCGAACGTCTCTGTCACATCAGTGTATAAACCCCCCCAAAGTCCGTTCCTCCAGTCTGAACTACCAGACAGATGTAAGAGGAAATATCACATCAGTATCGGGGACTTCAATGCCCACAGCACGTGGTGGGGCTATGAAGCGAACAATCAAGACGGAGATGAAGTCGAAACCTGGCTTGAGTCGAAACACTTGACTCTGATCCACGACGCGAAACTGCCAAAATCCTTTCACAGTGCCAGATGGAAACGAGGATATAACCCAGATCTAGTGTGTGTGAGCAGCGAACTAACATCGAGAGTCATGAAAAAGGTCCTGGACCCTATCCCCCACACGCAACACCGGCCAATTGCCATAACCATCCGATCCGTTCTTCAAGCAACAACCGTCCCCTTCCGCAGAAGGTTCAATCTGCGCAAGGCAGACTGGCTGTCGTTCCAACAGGAGATTGAAAACTCCATCTCCAGCATTACACCACATCCCAACAACTACAGCATGTTTATAGACCTGCTGAAAAGGTCAGCCAGGCGACATATACCAAGAGGATGCCAGACCGAGTACATCCCTGGGCTGTCGGAAACATCCAATGACCTATTGAAAGCCTACCACGGGGCATACCATGAGGACCCCTTCTCCTCCACCACCATGGAACTTGGAGAGATCCTGCTGAACAAAGTCGGGGAAGAACGAAGGAAAGCCTGGAAGGAGCTGTTAGAAAACACCAATATGACCAACAACAGCAGGAAGGCATGGGCCACAATCCGCCGCCTTGGCGAAGACCATACCTCTCCGCCCACACTCTCAACAGTCACAGCTAACTCAGTTGCAGCACAGCTGGTGGCAAACGGTCGCAGCCAAAATCGGCGCAGACCCACAGGAGAATACCGCCGGACAGCGGTACCGGACCACCCACAACCAGCCAGAGCACTCACCAAGCCTTTCGATCTACAAGAACTTGAAACTACAATGAGCATGTTGAAACCTGGGAAAGCAGCAGGAATCGATGATATACTGGCGGAAATGATACAGCACCTGGGACCTAAAGCAAAGACTTGGCTCCTAGAAATGCTGAACTCATGCATGGCAGAGAAAATAATCCCACCGGTATGGAGAAAGGCCAAGACTGTTGCAATTCTCAAACCTGGAAAGGACCCTTCATCCCCAAAGAGCTACAGACCAATCTCCCTCCTCTGCATCACCTACAAGCTCTACGAGAGGCTATTACTCCAACGCCTTACGCCACTTATAGACTCTAAGCTTACAAAAGATCAAGCTGGTTTCCGTCCTGGTCGCTCCTGTACTGGACAGCTACTGAACCTCACACAACACATTGAGGATGGTTTTGAGTGCAAACTCATCACCGGAGCAGCTTTTATAGACCTCACTGCTGCCTACGATACTGTCCAGCACCGCACCATGATCAGGAAACTTTTTGACATGACTGGTGACCTCAACCTCTGTCAAATCATCAAGACCCTCCTTAACAACAGGCGCTTCTTTGTACAACTAAATGACAAGAAGAGCAAATGGAAAGCCCAAAAGAATGGCCTACCACAAGGCAGCGTACTGGCCCCCCTTCTGTTCAACATATACACAATGACCAACCACTTCACCCACAATGCCAGCGTTTTATCTATGCAGACGATCTCTGTATCACCACCCAACAGGAGAACTTCCAGCAGATTGAGACTGTCTTGGAAAGTGCCCTCCAAGAGATGACAACCTACTACAATAACAATCACCTGAAACCCAACCCATCAAAAACCCAACTATGCAGCTTCCATCTAAAAAAATCGAGATGCGAAAAAAGAACTGAGCATCTCATGGGATGGATACAAACTCTCCAACCACCCCCACCCCATGTATCTGGGAGTCACACTCGACAGGACACTCTCCTTCAAAACTCACCTTCAGAACACCAAAGCCAAGATCAACACTCGTAACAACATCCTGCGCAAACTGGTAAATTCAAAATGGGGCGCCGATCCACCAACCATCCAGGCAACAGCCCTAGCCCTGTGCTTCTCCGCAGCCGAATACGCGTGCTCAAGCTGGAGCCGCTCACACCATACTAAACTGATTGATACAGCCCTCAATGACACCTGCCGCATTATCACGGGTTGTATAAAGACAACGCCAGTCCCGTGCCTCTACGCCCTAGCTGGCATCGCCCCCCCTTACATCAGACGACTCATTGTCGCCCAAGACGAGCGGAGAGCACAGGAGTCTGACACCAGGCACCCCCTGTACGGACACATAGCACCTCCACACCGTCTGAAATCAAGAGCCAGTTTCTTACTGACAGTCCGACCTCTCCAGACAACCAAAGAAATAGCAAGGACCAACATTTGGAAAGATGAATGGAACCAGCTAAACACACGAGCACTGGACTGGACGCAGAGAGGAATCACCCCAACTGAATGTCTCGCCAGCGGGCACAGCCTCCCATGGCTAACCTGGAAGACACTCAACAGATTACGAGTGGAACAGGGAGGTGCAAAGCACTTATGAAAATTTGGAACCACCAGACAGACGACACATGTAGCTGCGGAGAAGTACAGACCATGTCCCATCTACTGGAGTGTGAAAATGCCACTCAGTGCAGTGCCCAGGACTTGGCTGAACCGACCACATCAGCCGTGATCTGCGCCAGATATTGGCAGAACGACATCTGAGATTGCAATGGACTCGAAGAAGAAGACCCATTGAAAATAATTCTGGGCAAAGGGTCCTCGAAAGTTTTTTCTTCCAATATAAACACAGTTTTTTTGTTTTTTCAATATAAGACTCCTTCTGATGTTAAATTATTCCATATTTGACCTAATGAAATTATTTCTACCAAAAGTCCATGATCTTGATCTTTCTATACATTCTCATTGACTTCTTTTTGATGTTACATCAGCCAGACAGTTGTCCATATTTGACCCAATGAAAATAATTCTGGCCAAAGGGTCCTCAAAAGTTTTTTCTTCCAATATAAACACTTTTTTTTTTCAATATAAACTCACAGACTCCTGATGTTAAATTATTCCATATTTGACCTAATGAAATTATTTATACCAAAAGTCCTTGATCTTGATCTTGATCTTTCCATACATTCTCATTGACTGCTTTTGATGTTAAATCAGCAAGACAGTTGTCCGCATTTGACCCATTGAAAATAATTCTGGCCAAAGGGTCCTCAAAAGTTTTTTCTTCCAATAAAAACACAGTTTTTTTTTCAATATAAACTCACAGAAGGTAAAAATATTTTTTTTTTCTTCAAAATCCTTAAATCTTTTAAATGTCATCACCAATTTTCAGGTTTCTTCACATTTCACTTAACAGAACAGCTAATTTTCAGTTAAACATTTTAATTAATTTAGAAGCATTTTTAAGGAAAAGTGCTGAGGTCTCTCCCTACCTTAATACTTTTAAGTCCTTTTAGCCCGTCTGGAATGGGTCCCTCTGTCGAACAGGGTTCTGCAGTCTGGCAGAGTGAAGACAACATGGTTCCTCGTCCCCGTCCATCCGACAGAGGGAGATTCCGAGGACTCCTGGCTGGCTCGCCAAATTGTGATGGATTTTTCCCTTAACCTAACCTACCCTAGAATAACTGATACTCCAGCGCGTCTACACATTGACGTTAGCTGAGTTTACACCTCCGCGAGTCTACAGTCGACTACAGCTTCAGCTCCCTACCTATACTTCAGCGAGTCTACAGTCGACTACAGCATCCGTCTAAACCTATACTTCATCGAGTCTACAGTCGACTACAGCATCCGTCTAATCCTATACTCCAGCGAGTCTACAGTCGACTACAGCCGAGTTTAACCGTATAATTCTAACTTGCTTCCCTAAACTAACCTGCTGCGCAGCAGTAATATCAGATAGACTCCAGCAATTGTCCTTTAAATGCTTTTAATTAACGGCCAGGAGTCTCGAGCAGTACTCAGAGAATCTCCCAAGTAAAACCAAGGCCGGTGGATCTCAGACAATTTCCATTGAGAATCCCACCGAAAACACGGAAACAACAGTTTTTATACAATAGGGGGGTATGGCATAATGACATTAATTTGATTGGTTATTCATTTTCAGTCTTCTTCTGTTACTGGGTAGTTTTAACCATTACTTCATTGATCACAAGTTCTAACTTAGTCATCTCTGTCCAGTCTCATTTCCCATATTATGTTATTTATACACACATCATGGGTTCGACACACACACACATTCACCTAAAATACAGAATGTCTTAGAACATTGTTTCAGAGATTTAGCAGGTCAAATAAGGTAAAATGGTAAAACATGTTTAGCTTAATATTCAGTTTAACTTTTCCACCACAAAAAGCAAAGAGTCCTTGAACTTGATCTTTCCATACATTCTCATTGACTTCTTTTTGATGTTACATCAGCCAGACAGTTAGAAAAAAAGATTAATTAGAAAGAAAGATTGGTTAGAAAGAAAGATTAGTTTGAAGAGAAAGAGATTAGTTAGAAAGAAAGCAAGAAAAAAAAGAAAGAAAGAAAGAAAGATTAGATATAAAGAAAGAAAGATTAGATGTAAAGAAAGAAAGAAAGATTAGTTAGAAAGAAATAAAGTTTAGTTAGAAAGATAGATTAGTTAGAAAGATTGAAAGAATCGTTGAAAAAAAATTAAAGAAATTAGGTTGGAAGTTAATTAGAAAGAAAGATTAGTTAGAAAGTTAGAAAGATTAGTTAGAAAGATGGGCGTGGCCATGGTGGAGCTGCGGGACCCTAGGGCGTCCAGGGCGGAGCTGTGGGACCCTCGGGCGTCCAGGGCGGAGCTGTGGGACCCTCGGGCGTCCAGGGCGGAGCTGTGGGACCCTCGGGCGTCCAGGGCGGTGCTGTGGGACCCTCGGGTGGCCATGGCGGTGAGGACCCCTCGGGTGGCCACGGCGGTGAAGACCCTTCAGGCGGCCGTGGTGGTGAAGACCCTTCGGGTGGCCATGGCGGTGAGGACCCTTCGGGTGGCCACGGCGGTGAAGACCCTTCAGGTGGCCGTGCTGGTGAGGACCCTTCGGGTGGCCACGGCGGTGAAGACCCTTCAGGTGGCCGTGCTGGTGAGGACCCTTCGGGTGGCCATGGCGGTGTTATTTTTTCAGGCCTCCATGGGTCCTTGGCCGGCCACGGCGAAGGCGTATAGCCCCCCCCCCAAAATTTTCTTGGGGAGAAGGACAGGCTCAGGAACGGGAACAGACTTGACATCTACGGGCGCTGGGTCAACGGGGTCTGGGTCAACGGGCTCTGGCGCTGGGTCAACGGGCTCTGGCGCTGGGTCAACGGGCTCTGGCGCTGGGTCAACGGGCTCTGGCGCTGGGTCAACGGGCTCTGGCGCTGGGTCAACGGGCTCTGGCGCTGGGTCAACGGGCTCTGGCGCTGGGTCAACGGGCTCTGGCGCTGGGTCAACGGGCGCTGGGTCAACGGGCTCTGGCTCTGGCGCTGGGTCAACGGGCTCTGGCTCTGGCGCTGGGTCAACGGGCTCTGGCACATCATGGGATTCGGAACTGGACGGGGCCAGCACATCAGGGGACTCGGAACTGGACGGGGCCAGCACATCAGGGGACTCGGAACTGGACGGGGCCAGCACATCAGGGGACTCGGAACTGGACGGGGCCAGCACATCAGGGGACTCGGAACTGGACGGGGCCAGCACATCAGGGGACTCGGAACTGGACGGGGCCAGCACATCAGGGAGCTTGGGGCTGGATTCATGCTCTGGCGGGCAGGCAACGGTCTCTGGCTGGACGGCCTCTGGCTGGACGGTCTCTGGCTGGACGGTCTCTGGCTGGACGGTCTCTGGCTGGACGGTCTCTGGCTGGACGGTCTCTGGCTGGACGGTCTCTGGCTGGACGGTCTCCGGCGGAAGAAGCTCAGGAAGGTCGTCAAAAGGGTCAGGCTCTGGCGGGCATGCAATGGGCTCAGGCTCTGACGGGCAGGTGACGGGCTCAGGGCATACCGGACTTGGATTTGGCTGGAGTGGGAGATCTTCCACGTGGTATTCAGATCCACACGACCACAGCGTGTGATCCACGAACTCCAGGAAGGATAGATGGAGGTCCCTTACCAGAATTATCTGGGCTAGTGGGTCTTTCAGTCCACCCCAGAAACTCCTTGTTAGTTCCTCTTCCTCCAACGAAACATCATCTTAAAGATCTAAATAGAGCCCCGCATACTCTTCGAGTGAGCGCTCCTCTTGGAAGAGGATTGGGTTTTCGAAGGGGCTCACCTCTTTGTCTTTCCTCCTTCGGCCCATTTTTGGATTTTTATGGTCGATCGTTCTGTCAGGGTTGCTGCAGGTAGCTGAAGACGAGGACAAGGGCTTCAATATAATAGATTTATTAAACAAACTTAAAACATCCAAAAACAAACGAGAACAAAAGAACAAAACTCCAGGACTTCAGGGTTAACACACAACCATACATTGACGACGATCAACAAACACTGAGGGAAAACACAGGGCTTAAATTAACTGAACCAAACAAGATAATTAACTGAACACAGGTGATAAAACTGAACACAAACGAGGAGCGGGAAAACTTAACAGGACTAAACCAAAAATCACGAAGACAGGGGGAAACAAGATCTCAAAACATAACTAAATACATCAAAACGTGACATAGATAGATTAGTTAGAAAGACAGATTGATTACCTAGAAAGAAAGAAAAATTACTTAGAAGGAAAAAAGAAAGATTAGTTGAAAAAGATATTATTTGGAAAGAATGAGTTAGAAAAAAATAACGATTAGTTAGAAAGAAAGAAAGATTAGCTTGAAAGAAAGAAAGAAAGAAAGATTAGTTGGAAAGAAAGAAAGATTAGTTAGAAAGAAAGAAAGAAAGAAAGAAAGAAAGAAAGAAAGAAAGAAAGAAGAAAGAAAGGAAAGAAAGAAAAGAAGAAAGAAAGAGAAAGAAAGAAGAAAGAAAGAAAGAAAGAAAGAAAGAAAGAAATGAAAGAAAGAAAAGAAAAAAAGAAAGAAAAGAAAGAAAGAAAGAAAGAAAGAAAGAAAAAGAAAGAAAGAAAGAAGAAAGAAAGAAAGAAAAGATTAGTTGGAAAGAAGAGAAAGATTAGTTAGAAAGAAAGAAAGAAAGATTAGTTGGAAAGAAAGAAGATTAGTTAGAAAGAAAGAAAGAAGAAAAGAAAAGAAAGAAAGAGAGAAAGAAAGAGAAAGAGAAGAAAGAAAGAAAAGAAGAAAGAAAGAAAGAAAGAAAGAAAGAGAAAGAAAGAAAAAAGAAAGAAAAAGAAAGAAAGAAAGAGAAAGAAAGAAAGAAAGAAAAGAAAGAAAAAAAAAGAAGAAAAAAAGAAAGAAAAGAAAGAAGAAAAAAAGAAAGAAGAAAAGGAAAGAAAGAAAGAAAGGAGAGAAGAAGAAAGAGAAAGAAAAAAGAAAGAAAGAAAGAAGAAAGAAAGAAAAAAGAAAGAAAGAAAGAAAGAATATTAGTTAGAAAGAAGAAAGATTAGCTTGAAAGAAAGAAAGAAAAGATTAGTTGGAAAGAAAGATTAGTTTGAAAGAAAGATTAGTTTGAAAGAAAGAAAGATTAGTTAGAAAAAAAGAAAGATTAGTTAGAAAGACAGATTGATTACTAGAAAGAAAGGAAAAAATTACTTAGAAGGAAAAAAGAAAGATTAGTTGAAAAAGATATTATTTGGAAAGAATGAGTTAGAAAAAGATAACGATTAGTTAGAAAGAAAGAAAGATTAGTTGAAAGAAAGAAAGATTAGTTGAAAGAAAGAAAGATTAGTTAGAAAGAAAGAAAGAAAAAGAAAAGAAAGAAAGAAGAAGAAGAAAGAAAGAGAAAGAAAGAAAGAAAAAGAAAAAGAAAGAAAAGAAAAGAAAAGAAAAAGAAAAAGAAGGAAAGAAAGAAAGAAGAAGAAAGAAAGAAAGAAAGATTAGTTGGAAAGAAAGAAAGATAGTTAGAAAGAAAGAAAGAAGGAAAGAAAGGAAAGAAAGAAAGAAAGAAAGAAAGAAAGAAAGAAAGAAAGAAAAAGAAAGAAAGAAAGAAGAAAGAAAGAAAGAAAGAAAGAAAAAGAAAGAAGAAAGAAAAAAAAAAGAAAGAAAGAAAAAGAAAGAAAGAAAGATTAGTTGGAAAGAAAGAAAGATTAGTTAGAAAGAAAGAAAGAAAGTTGGAAGAAAGAAAGAAAGGAAGGAAAAATAAAAAAGAATGATTAGTTAGAAAGAAAGATTAGTTTGAAAGAAAGATTAGTTAAAAAGAATGAGTTAGAAAAAGATAACGATTAGTAGAAAGAAAGAAAGATTAGCTTGAAAGAAAGAAAGATTAGTTGGAAAGAAAGAAAGATTAGTTAGAAAGAAAGAAAGAAAGAAGAAAGAAAAAGAAAGAAAGAAAGAAAGAAAAGAAAGAAAGAAAGAAAGAAAGAAAGAAAGAAAGAAGAAAAGAAAGAAAAAAAAAGGAAAGAAAGAAAAGAAAGAAAGAAAGATTAGTTGGAAAGAAAGAAAGACTAGTTAGAAAGAAAGAAAGAAGTTGAAAGAAAGAAAGAAAGAAAAGAAAGAAGAAAGAAAGAAAGAAAGAAAAGAAAGAAAGAAAGAAAGAAAGAAAGAAGAAAGAAAGAAAGAAAAGAAAGAAAGAAAGAAAGATTAGTTGGAAAGAAGAAAAGATTAGTTAGAAAGAAAGAAAGAAAGAAAGAAAGAGAAGAAAGAAAGAAAGAGAAAGAAAGAAGAAGATAAGAAGAAAGAAAGAAAGAAAGAAAGAAAGAAAGAAAGAAAAAGAAAGAAAGAAAGAAGAAGAAAGAAAAAGAAAAAGAAAGAAAGAAAGAAAGAAAGAAAGGAAAAATAAATAAAGAATGATTAGTTAGAAAGAAAGATTAGTTTGAAAGAAAGATTAGTTAAAAATATAGAAAAATTAGTTAGAAAGAAAGATTAGTTGGAAAGAAAGATTAGTTTGAAAGAAAGATTAGTTTGAAAGAAAGAAAGATTAGTTAGAAAAAAAGAAAGATTAGTTAGAAGAAAGAAAGATTGGTTAGAAAGATAGATATAGTATGAAAGAAAGATAGATATAGTATGAAAGAAAGAAAAATTTGTTAAAAAGAAAGATTAGTAAAAAAGGGAAAAAGATTAGTTTGAAAGATAGATAGATTAGTTAGAAAGGAATAAAGATTAGTTAGAAAGAAAGAAAGATTAGTTTGAAATTAAGAAAAATTAGTTTGAAATAAAACTTAGTGAGAAAGATTAGTTTGAAAGATTAGTTTGAAAGAAAGAAAAGTTAGAAAGAAAGAAAAAACAAAAGATTAGTTTGAAAGAAAGAAAGATTAGTTAGAATGAAAGACTGAAAGATTAGTTAGAATGAAAGAAAGATTAGTTAGAAAGATAGATAGATTAGTTAGAAAGACAGATAGATTAGTTAGAAAGAAAGATTGGTAAGAAAGTAAGAAAGAATAGTTAGAAAGAAAGAAAGAAAGATTGGTTAGAAAGATAGATAGATTAGTAAAAAAGAAAGAAAGATTAGTTTGAAATAAAGAAAGACTAGTTTGAAAAAAAGAAGGATTAGATAGAAAGATTAGTTAGAAAGAAAGATTAGTTGAAAGACAGACAGAAAGATTAGTAAGAAAGAAATAAAGAAAGAAAGACAGAAAGAAAGAAGAAAGAAAAAGAAGAAGAAAGAAAGAAAGAAAAAGAAAGAAGAAGAAAGAAAGAAAGAAAGAAAGAACGATTAGTTGGAAAGAAAGAAAGATAGACTAGTTTGATTAGTTTGAAAGATTAGTTAGAAAAAGATTAGTTGAAAGAAAGACAGAAAGATTAGTAGGAATGAAATAAAGAAAGATTAGTTAGACTGAAAGAAAGATTAGTAAGAAAGAAAGATTAATTAGAAAAAAAGAAAGATTAGTTAAAAAGAAAGTAGATTAGATAGAAATAAAGATTATTTAAAAAATAAGTTTAGAATGAAAGAAAGAAAAAATAGTTAGAAAGATAGATAGATTAGTATGACGAAAGAAAGATTAGTTAGAAATAAGGAAAGATTAGTAAGAAAGAAAGATTAATTAGAAAAAAAAGAAAGATTAGTTAAAAAGAAAGTAGATTAGATAGAAATAAAGATTATTTAAAAAATAAGTTTAAAATGAAAGAAAGAAAAGATAGATTAGTTAGAAAGAGAGAAAGAAAAAGAGAAATATTAGTTAAAAAAGAAAGAATTATAAGTTACAAAGAAAAAATAGTTAGAAAAAAAAGATTGGTTAGATAGATTAGTTAGAAAGAAAGATTAGTTAGAATGAAAGAAAGAAAGAAAGAAAAAAGAAGAAAGAAAGAAAAGAAAGAAAGAAAGAAAGAAAGAAAGAAAGAAAGAAGAAAAAGAAAGAAAAGATTACTTAGAAAAGTAGGACTAGTTATAAAGAATGATCAGGGCTGAGTTTCCCGAAACCTTCTTAACGCTACGTCGTTCTTAAGTTACACCTTATGCTGTACCTTATCGTTAATACGTGTTTCCCGAAACGCTCTTAGTTAAGTATACCTTCTGTAAGTCATACTTTCGGAAGGTTGGTCTGGACCACTCTTAGCTTTACCTTATCACTGTTAACGGTCTATATGAATATAATTATGAAGTTTTAATACACACAGACAGTGTTCAATTAGGCTAATTCAAGTGTTTTCATGCAAAGAATAAAATTGTCATTACACTGATTGTTGTTAGAATTTTAATTATATTATTATAGGCCTAGGCTATATAATAACATTTTTATACATTTATTTTAATTAAAGAGCGCTTTTAAAGGCCAGTGAAAGCATAGGCTACTGTCAGTTAAGTCCTATTCTGACGCTAATATTGTTTATCATGGGCTCTTACGGTATTTTAAAAATTTACAGGGGTAAGTCGGATATTTTAGTGCCGTCCGAATCCATAATATCAGTGTTTTTTCTCACCCAACCCGCGTAAAAATCTCTGTCCAAATTAGTACCTACTGATTTTTGACAAACAGGTCGTGTGGTAATTTAATTGCCGTCTGAATACACATCTCTGAGTTTACAAGAAGAGATTCAAAATTCACTGTTTAAATCCTTTTTGATCACTGCCGAGCACCGTAGCTACGTGACGTACACTTTTATTACTGAAATGCTTGAAAGTATTTACAAGAACAATATTTCATCGCAGCTCACCTCAGCGAACAAAAATGGGAAAGAGAAGAAAGCACATAAAAAAATTTAAATTATTATGGCAGCAATATATGATACAATATTAAAATATGTCAAGACTATTATAGGCTGTTATAGTTCGGATTATTTTTTATAATATCCCATGAGTCCTAGTAAATGCAATTTCAACTATTTCTTAAGTGCTTCTTTTATAAAGAACAGCGCTTTCTCACATAAACAGCCCCTGCACGAGAGAATAATTGATTCTCGAGTCATGGATATCAGCAGATGCAGCACCATCGCCACGGACAGCACCCGGTAACGTCGCACGTAAGAAGGTATATCTTAAGCAGAAGAAAAAAAAGATTAGTTGAAAGACAGACAGAAAGATTAGTTTAAGATTAGAAAAATCTTTTGAGGACCTTTTGGCCAGAATTATTTTCATTGGGTCAAATATGGACAACTGTCTGGCTGATGTAACATCAAAAAGAAGTCAATGAGAATAAAATGATCAAGATCAAGGACTCTTCGGTAGAAATAATTTCATAAGGTCAAATATGAAATAATTGAACATAAGAAGGAGTCTGTGAGTTTATATTGAAGAAAAAAAAACTGAGTTTATATTGGAAAAAAAACACTTTTGAGGACCTTTTGCCCAGAATTATTTTTCAATGGGTCAAATATGGACAACTGTCTGGCTGATTTAACATCAAAAGGAGTCAATGAGAATGTATAGAAAGATCAAGATCAAGGACTCTTTGGTAGAGATAATATAATTAGGTCAAATATGGAATATTATATCGAGAAAAAAAAAATCTGTGAGTTTATATTGAAAAAAAAAAACTTTTGAGGACCCTTTGGCCAGAATTGTTTTCATTGGGTCAAATATGGACAACTGTCTGGCTGATGTAACATCAAAAAGAAGTCAATGAGAATGTATAGAAAGCTCAAGATCAAGGATTCTTTGGTAGAAATAATTTCATTAGGTCAAATATGGAATAATTTAACATCAGAAGGAGTCTTATATTGAAAAAAACAAAAAAACTGTGAGTTTATATTGGAAGAAAAAACTTTCGAGGACCCTTTGGCCAGAATTGTTTCATTGGGTCAAATATGGACAACTGTCTGGCTGATTCAACATAAAAGAATAGTTTTTGGAAAGATCAAGATCAAGGACTTTTGGTAGAAATAATTTCATTCATGTCAAATATGGTATAATTTAACATCAGAAGGAGCATGTGAGTTTATATTGAAAAAAAAAAACATTTTAAGGAACCATTGGCAAGAATTATTTTCATTGGGTCAAATATGGACAACTGTCTGGCTGATTTAACATCAAAAGGAGTCAATGAGAATGTATAGAAAGATCAAGATCGAGGACTCTTTGGCAGAAATATTTTCAGCAGGTTAAATATGGATTAATTTAATATCAGAGGGAGTTTGTGTCAGGGTTGGTGTGCAGGTGACCGAAGACGAGGACACGGAAGCTTCAATATTATAGTTTTAATAACAAAATGAAACTTTCAAAAATCAAACAGGAAATAAACTCCAGGACTTCAAGGGTTACACACAACCATACATAGACGACGATCGACCAACACTGAGGGAAAACATAGGGCTTAAATCACAAGGAATAATTGGATAATTAACAGAACACAGGTGAGAAAACTGAACACAAACGAGGAGCGGGAAAACTTAACAGGACTAAACCAAAACTCACGAAGACAGGGGGAAACAAGATCTCAAAACATAACTAAATACATCAAAACGTGACAGTTTGTGAGTTTTTATTTGTAAAAAAAAAAAATTCTAATTTTAAAAATCTAATTTTTCCCTCCATGCATTTCCTATGCATTGGATTTTCTAACTAAAACTAACTTTGCTGCATTTGAGAACTAACTCATTCCATAGGTTTTTAAATTATAACATTTGTGCTTTGCATTGCATTCATTAAAGATCTAACTTATTCACCTGTACAATGTAAAAACAAGACATACCACAAGTGATTTTGCATTACATTGTACACATTGTACACATTGTATGCAAAAATAACATATAAGCTATATAGAACGAAATATTTAATTTATTCATCTGTGCAATGAAAATTTACTAAAGAGAATGTTAAAAAAATGCACTTAGTTTGAAGAACTCACTCATTCCTTTCTTGCAATCTGCAATCTTCATTCTTTCTTTCTTTCTTTCTTTCTTTCTTTCTTTCTTTTAACTAATCTTTCTTTCTTTCAAACTAATCTTTTTTTCTAACTAATCTTTCTTTTTTTCTAACCAGTCTTTCTTTCTTTCAAACTAATCTTTCTTTCTTTCAAACTAATCTTTCTTTCTTTCAAACTAATCTTTCTTTCTAACTAATTTTTCTATATTTTTAACTAATCATTCTTTCAAACTAATCTTTCTTTCTAACTAATCATTCTTTATTTTTCCTTTCTTTCTTTCTTTCATTCTTTCTTTCTTTCTTTCTTTCTTTCAATCTAATCTTTCTTTCTTTCTAACTAATCGTTATTTTTTTTCTAACTAATCATTCTTTCCAAATAATATCTTTTTCAACTAATCTTTCTTTTTTCCTTCTAAGTAATTTTTCTTTCTTTCTAGGTAATCAATCTGTCTTTCTAAATAATCTATCTATCTTTCTAACTAATCTTTCTTACTTTCTAACTAATCTTTCTTTCTAATTAATTTCCAACCTAATTTCTTTATTTTTCTTTCAACTATTCTTTCAATCTTTCTAACTAATCTATCTATCTTTCTAATTAAACTTTATTTCTTTCTAACTAATCTTTCTTTCTTTACATCTAATCTTTCTTTCTTTCTTTCTTTCTTTCTTTCTTCATAACTGATCTTTCTTTATAACTAGTCTTTCTTTCAAACTAATCTTTCTTGCTTTCCTTCTAACTAATCTTTCTTTCTTTCAAACTAATCTTTCTTTCTAACCAATCTTTCTTTCTAATTAATCTTTCATTTTTTCTAACTGTCTGGCTGATGTAACATCAAAAAGAAGTCAATGAGAATGTATAGAAAGATCAAGATCAAGGAGACTTTGGTAGAAATAATTTCATTAGGTCAAATATGTAATATTTTAACATCAGAAGGAGTCTTATATTGAAAAAAAACCCTTTTTTTTATTTTAAAATTTAATTAGGGCCCAAGCCCAAAGGGCGAAGGCCCTATTGTTTTCCTAAGGATTATTTATTAGGGCCCAAGCCCTAAGGGCGAAGGCCCTATTGTTTTCCTAAGGATTATTTATTATTATTCCTCTAATTATTTTTTTACTACCTTTTGGACACTTTTGGAGGCCTTAACATGCTCAAAAACTCCTGAAACTTTGCACACATGTCAGAACCCGCGGCCATCAGGGCCGGGCTGAAGATGGTACCCGGGGCGTGGCAGGGGGGCTCGACAGCGCCCCCTGGAACGGGGTCCGAAAACATGGTCCATAAATCAAACACGCTTGCATGTAATAATATGAAACTCGGTACACATGTAGATCTCATCGTTTCATATATACTTCGCACTCTAACTTTTTACCCCAGCCCAACAGGAAGTCGGCTATTTAGGCTTGTTTGGAAAACGCATGCAATGGAATGTGAAACACTCCTCCTAGAGAATTCAAACACACGGCACGAAACTCGGTCAGCGTGAAGTCAAGACATTGAGGATGAAAGTTTGCGAGGGGATTTTTGATATCTCGAACGGTTTGGCCGTGGCGAGGAAACGAAATTATGGCGAGAAACGTGAAACAGGAAGTGTGTCATAACTACTGCATACATTAACTAATCTTGATGAAACTTCAGCAGTGTGTTCGTTGTAAGAGCCCGATCACATGGATGTGACTATTGTGAGTCAAAGTTATAGCGCCACCAACTGGCAGCAGGAAGTGTGTCACTTTCAAAATGCTTTTAAATCACCCTCTTATTTTTACCCGATTTGCTTCAAACTTCATGTGCATAATGTAGACACACGCCAGATGTAGACCTGTGAAAGGATTATTGATATCTTAGAAACTGTTGCCATGGCAATGCATCAAACATTAATATTCCTTTTTTTAAGCTTTTTCATGCTTTTTTATGCTTTCGGGCACTTTTGGGGTTCTTAACGTGCTAGAAAACTCTTGAAACTTTGCACACAGGACAAAACCCGCGGCCATCAGGGCCAGGCTGAAGCTGGTACCCGGGCGTGGCAGGGGGGCTCGACAGCGCCCCCTTGAACGGGTCCGACAATTTGGTCCATATATCCAACACGCTTTACCCGATTTGCTTCAAAATTGATGTGTATAATGTAGACATAAGCCAGATGTAGACCTGTGAAAGGATTGTTGATATCTTAGATGCTGTTGCCGTGACAACGCATCAAACTTTAATATTCTTTTTGGATACTTTTGAGATTCTTAGCGCACTTTTGGGGCCCTTAACATGCTCAAAAACTCTTGAAACTTTGCACACGGGTCAGAAACCGCGGCCATCAGGGCCGGGCTGAAGCTGGTACCCGGGCGTGGCAGGGGGGCTCGATAGCGCCCCCTGGAACGGGGTCCGAAAACTTGGTCCATAAATCAAACAGGCTTTACCCGATTTGCTTCAAACTTGATGTGTATAATGTAGACACATGCCAGATGTAGACCTGTGAAAGGATTGTTGATATCTTAGATGCTGTTGCCGTGACAACGCATCAAACTTTAATATTCTTTTTGGATACTTTTGAGATTCTTAGCACACTTTTGGGGCCCTTAACATGCTCAAAAACTCTTGAATCTTTGCACACGGGTCAGAAATCGCGGCCATCAGGGCCGGGCTGAAGCTGGTACCCGGGCGTGGCAGGGGGACTCGACAGCGCCCCCTGGAACGGGGTCCGAAAACTTGGTCCATAAATCAAACACGCTTGCATGTAATAATATGAAACTTGGTACACATATAGATCTCATCGATTCATATATCCTTTGTACTTTTACTTTTTACCCCAGCCCAACAGGAAGTCGGCTATTATGGTTTGTTTGAAAGTGTATGCCCCTGGAATTCGATATACTACTCCTAGAGAATTCAACCAATCGCCACGAAACTCAGTCAGCATGAAGTCAAGACATTGAGGATGAAAAATTGCCAGGGGATTTTTGATATCTCGAACGGTTTGGCCGTGGCGAGGAAACGAATTTATGGCGAATAATGGAAACAGGAAGTGTGTTATAACTTCTGCATACATTAACTGATCTTGATGAAACTTCAGCAGTGTGTTCGCTGTAAGAGTCCGATCACATGGATGTGACTATTGTGAGTCAAAGTTATAGCGCCACCAACTGGCAGCAGGAAGTGTGTCACTTCCTAAAGGCTTTGAAATCACCCTCTTATTTTTACCCGATTTGCTTCAAACTTCATCTGTATAATGTAAATACACTGCAGATGAAGACCTGTGAAGGGATTCTTGATATCTTTGAAACTGTTGCTGTGGCAACGCATCAAACTTTAATATTCTTGTTTGATGCTTTTGATGCTCTGAGTCAATATGGCAAGCCGTTTTAACATTTAATCATTTTAACCTAGTAGTCTCTTTTTTCATGCTACTAGTACTTATTTTTTAGATACTAGTATCTATTCCATTAAGTAATAGTACTTATTCATTAGCGACTAGTGCTTATTCTTTAGTACTAGTGCCTATTCTTTAGATAGTAGTGCTTATTCTTTAGATATTCTTTTGAATACGTATTAGTAGCTAATGAATAAGTACTGGTATCTATTTAATAGGTACTAGTATGTAATGACTTAGAACTAGTATTTATTGAATAAATACTAGTATCTATTAATAGGTGCTATTATCTAAAATGTCATTTTCTCTCTCTCTCTCTCTCTCTGAGCCAATATGGCAAGCCGTTTTAACATTTAATCATTTTAACATACTAGTCTCTATTTTCATGCTACTAGTACTTATTTTTTAGATATTAGTATCTATTCCATTAAGTACTAGTAATTATTCATTAGCTACTAATGCTTATTCTGTTTAGAATATTCAAAGTGCTTATTCAATTTGTATGCTTATTTATATTTTCAGAGCAGAAAATCCGATTTTTCTGCTTATTCAATATTGCATCTAAAATGTGACTTGACGTGTGTGTGTGTGTGTGTGTGTGTGTGTGTGTGTGTGTGTGGTGTGTGTGTGTGTTTGTGTGTGTGTGTGTGTGTTGAGAGAGAGATTGTGTCTGTTACAGTGACAAGAGTTTTTAAGCCTTGTCTTTTTGGATATATATATATTTTTTATATAAAAAAAATGTGCATACAACCCATGTATTTTTAATGTATAGTTTGCTTTAAATTAAATTAAGATTGTATGTTTGGTAATTGAACCTAAAGAAATGTAAAATGAATGTGCTATATTTCAGATCAATATATATTTGTTTTCCTTCATTTTAGTCAACACTAACTTTATTCTCATCTGAATTATAAATAACTTATTTCTGTATAAAATAAAAAATCCCAAATAATCCAGACCAACCAGAGCACACCATTTCTACAACATCATCAGTGCTGAAGCGGGACTACCAGAGCCGTTCGGCAGATAGCGAGCAGATATTTTGTGTCACGTCGTGCACAATAACCCTAAAGGCACCAGGGTGGCGATGTCACCGGCTTTATATATATATATATATATATATATATATATATATATATATATATATATATATATATATATATATATATATATTATATAATATAGCTGCGAGCAGCGATGAAGGGCCAAAGCCGGCGGTACCGCCACCATAAATGCTTTGAAATCACCCTCTTATTTTTACCCGATTTGCTTCAAACTTTATGTGTATAATGTAGACACACGGCAGATGTAGACCTGTGAATGGATTCTTGATATCTTTGAAACTGTTGCTGTGGCAAGCCATCAAACTTTAATATTCTTTTTGGATGCTTTTGAGACTCTTAGCATGCCTGAAATTGCTTAAAATTGCATGAAACTCGACAGACAGATCACATTTATTAGCCAGGTGACATGTGCAAAGTTTCAGAAACGTGCGTGGTGCAGGGACTCAGTAGCGCCACCTTTTGACAAAAGTGGGGGGGTTAGTTTCATCTAGAGTTACAAAAATCTGTATTTATATAGTTCTCCTCCAGCCAGACAACTTTCTAATTTACAGTCATTAGTAACAACCAAGAGGAAGTCAGATATTTTGGTTTGAATATGGTCATTTCTCTCTGAGCCTACGTCTCTGTGCTTGCTGTCTGTGTGTGTGTCTGTGAGTGTGGGGAGGGGGAGGGGGAGTGGGGCTAGATTAACCATTTCACTGCTGTGTGGTTTGGCCTTCATTAAAAAAGGAAATAAATGTCTTAAGCCTTGTATTTTTTAAATACGTTTTTTTATTTAAAGTAAAGGCATATAACAGACATGCTGCATTTAAATTTTTTTAATAAAACATTGTTTTTTATGTTTTTCAAGCCATTTGATTTATGAGGACTTTTGAAATGTCCTCATAAACCACCCATAAGTTGTAATACCACTGTAATACACATGCCATTATACAAATTTGTGTCCTCATAAATCACATAAACCAACCCACACACACATCAAATTGACGGTGGGTGGCAATAGTATATTTAAAAGATTTGATGTGTTTGTGTGTGTGTGTGTGTGAGAGAGAGAGAGAGAGAGAGAGAGAGAGAGAGAGAGAGAGAGAGAGAGAGAGAGAGAGAGAGGAGAGAGAGAGAGAGAGAGAGAGAGAGAGAGAGAAGAGAGAGAGAGAGAGAGAGAGAGAGCATAATATATATATATATTTTTCATGTGCTTGTCCTCCGGACAAGAAAATCTGTCATTCACTTGTCTGAGAAAAAAGTTGCTTGTCCGGATTTTATTTAATTTATTTATTTATTTATTTATTTATTTATTTAATTTATATTTATTTATTTTTATTTATTATCTGAAGCAATATTCTCATCAGTGTTCAATCAGCTTTGATATTTAAATCGGCATATTGTAATATCTGCATTGAATGTTGTGGATATTGACTAAGAATATTGAATATTATGTATGTTATCAATCACCCTAAATGCAATACGGTGTTAGTTATATATCTTAAAGTGCGATACTGTCGCATAATAGTGTCCCATGAAGGGCATCCCCTCCACCAATATTATTAAATGTCCTATTAGTGTCTTATTATTCTAAATAATTGAATTTATTGATCAAATTTCGGAATTTAAAATGAAAGATGAAGCATAGGCTACTGTTACCCTAGGTAGGGCTGATCAAATTAAATCATTTACACTGAAAAATTACAATTGCATAAAATAATGTTATGAAATTGATTTAAATGTACAAATAAGAAACAGTGGAAAGAAGTATACTAGGCTACTTATAAACATAACACTAAATTGCCAATAGGTGGCGGCAGGCGGCCGTATTAATGAGTGATCATTTATTCATTCATTCAAACGATTCGTTTAAACGGTTGATTCATTCAAGAATGAGACAGATGTTTAGGAATGGCTCATTGAATCTTTGACTCAACCGAACCGATTCGGGTCAAAATGCTGAATCATTCAGTAATGAAAACAATGAGTGTTCCTGTGAGATGCGCCGTGGTTCTGCTGTGATTTTTGTTTGGAACTATTTTCGCTGCTGGAACAGAAGAAAAACAGCCAATATTACATCTAAAATGTAAGTGACTACATTTTAACTGTTTATTGAACTGTTGTAGGAAATCAATGTCACATTTTGATGTAGTATTCAGGAAAAATAATTGAGGCTGCTTAACACATATGTTAAAATATAGAAACTCCACATTTAGATTTTTAGAGGCAGTTACAGTATGTTGTTAACTGAGTGTGTGTGTGTGTGCTGCGCTCATATATATTTCTCCTCGAGAGGCTGCGCGAGCGTCAACAGCGCAACCTATTTATTATCCACAATCGATCGCAACAACATACAATAAATGTAATAAAATCAGAATCATTCTCTCGGTTTAGTGATTCCCTAGTTATGTATTTTGTTTGTTATTGATGTTCTAATCAGGCTACTTGACTTGTCCGTTCGGGCAAGTAAAATTCTCTTTTACTTGTCCTTCAAAAATCCATTTGTCCCGGACAAGCGGACAAGTTAGACGGGCTCTGGAGATACGAAGTCTCTATTTTCATGCTACTACTAGTACTTATTTTTTAGATATTAGTATCTATTCCATTAAGTAATAGTACTTATTCATTAACGACTAGTGCTTATTCTGTTTAGAATATTCAAAGTGCTTATTCAATTTGTATGCTTATTTATATTTTCAGAGCAGAAAATTCGATTTTTCTGCTTATTAAATATTGCATCTAAAATGTAAGTGACTTGACGTGTGGTGTGTGTGTGTGTGTGTTGTGTGTGTTTTGTGTGTGTGTGTGTGTGTGTGTGTGTGTGTGTGTGTGTGTGTGTGAGAGAGAGAGATTGTGTCTGTTACAGTGACAAGAGTTTTTAAGCCTTGTCTTTTTGGATATTATATATATATATATATATATATATATATATATATATATTTTTTTTTTTTATAATGTGCATACAACCCATGTATTTTAAATGTATTGTTTGCTTTAAATTAAATTAAGATTGTATGTTTGGTAATTGAACCTAAATAAATGTAAAATGAATGTGCTATATTTCAGATCAATATATTTGTTTTCCTTCATTTTAATCAACACTAACTTTATTCTCATCTGAATTATAAATAACTTATTTCTGTATAAAATAATAAATCCTGAATAATCCAGACCAACCAGAGCACACTATTTCTACAACATCATCAGTGCTGAAGCGGGACTACCAGAGCCGTTCGGCAGATAGCGAGCAGATATTTTGTGTCACCTGTGTAGCACAGGTCGGTCCGCATAATGGGCACAAAGCCAGCCGGCGGTACCGCCACCCTGGTGCACCAGGGTTGCGGTGCCACCGGCTTGGGCCCGTAATCGCTGCTCGCAGCTATATTTATTATTATTTTTCTTCTACCTTTTGGACACTTTTGGAGGCCTTAACATGCTCAAAAACTCCTGAAACTTTGCACACATGTCAGAACCCGCGGCCATCAGGGCCGGGCTGAAGATGGTACCCGGGCGTGGCAGGGGGGCTCGACAGCGCCCCCTGGAACGGGGTCCGAAAACATGGTCCATAAATCAAACACGCTTGCATGTAATAATATGAAACTCGGTACACATGTAGATCTCATCGTTTCATATATACTTCGCACTCTAACTTTTTACCCCAGCCCAACAGGAAGTCGGCTATTTAGGCTTGTTTGGAAAACGCATGCAAAGGAATGTGAAACACTCCTCCTAGAGAATTCAAACACACGGCACGAAACTCGGTAAGCGTGAAGTCAAGACACTGAGGATGAAAAATTGCCAGGGGATTTTTGATATCTCGAACGGTTTGGCCGTGGCGAGGAAACGAAATTATGGCGAGAAACGTGAAACAGGAAGTGTGTTATAACTACTGCATACATTAACTAATCTTGATGAAACTTCAGCAGTGTGTTCGTTGTAAGAGCCCGATCACATGGATGTGACTATTGTGAGTCAAAGTTATAGTGCCACCAACTGGCAGCAGGAAGTGTGTCACTTCCAAAATGCTTTTAAATCACCCTCTTATTTTTACCCGATTTGCTTCAAACTTCATGTGCATAATGTAGACACATGCCAGATGTAGACCTGTGAAAGGATTATTGATATCTTAGACACTGTTGCCATGGCAATGCATCAAACATTAATATTCCTTTTTTTAAGCTTTTTCATGCTTTTTTATGCTTTCGGGCACTTTTGGGGTTCTTAACGTGCTCGAAAACTCTTGAAACTTTGCACACAGGACAAAACCCGCGGCCATCAGGGCCAGGCTGAAGCTGGTACCCGGGCGTGGCAGGGGGGCTCGACAGCGCCCCCTTGAACGGGTCCGACAATTTGGTCCATATATCCAACACGCTTGACCCTATTTGCTTCAAACTTGATGTGTATAATGTAGACACAAGCCAGATGTAGACCTGTGAAAGGATTGTTGATATCTTAGATGCTGTTGCCGTGACAACGCATCAAACTTTAATATTCTTTTTGGATACTTTTGAGATTCTTAGCGCACTTTTGGGGCCCTTAACATGCTCAAAAACTCTTGAAACTTTGCACACGGGTCAGAAACCGCGGCCATCAGGGCCGGGCTGAAGCTGGTACCCGGGCGTGGCAGGGGGGCTCGACAGCGCCCCCTGGAACGGGGTCCGAAAACTTGGTCCATAAATCAAACAGGCTTTACCCGATTTGCTTCAAACTTGATGTGTATAATGTAGACACACGCCAGATGTAGACCTGTGAAAGGATTGTTGATATCTTAGATGCTGTTGCCGTGACAACGCATCAAACTTTAATATTCTTTTTGGATACTTTTGAGATTCTTAGCGCACTTTTGGGGCCCTTAACATGCTCAAAAACTCTTGAAACTTTGCACACGGGTCAGAAAACGCGGCCATCAGGGCCGGGCTGAAGCTGGTACCCGGGCGTGGCAGGGGGGCTCGACAGCGCCCCCTGGAACGGGGTCCGAAAACTTGGTCCATAAATCAAACACGCTTGCATGTAATAATATGAAACTCGCTACACATATAGATCTCATCGGTTCATATATCCTTTGTACTTTTACTTTTTACCCCAGCCCAACAGGAAGTCGGCTATTATCGTTTGTTTGGAAGCGTATGCCCCTGGAATTCGATATACTAATCCTAGAGAATTCAACCAATCGCCACGAAACTCGGTGTGCACGAAGTCAAGACATTGAGGATGAAAAATTGCCAGGGGATTTTTGATATCTCGAACGGTTTGGCCGTGGCGAGGAAACGAATTTGTGGCGAATAATGGAAACAGGAAGTGTGTTATAACTTCAGCATACATTAACTGATCTTGATGAAACTTCAGCAGTGTGTTCGCTGTAAGAGTCCGATCACATGGATGTGACTATTGTGAGTCAAAGTTATAGCGCCACCAACTGGCAGCAGGAAGTGTGTCACTTCCTAAAGGCTTTGAAATCACCCTCTTATTTTTACCCGATTTGCTTCAAACTTCATCTGTATAATGTAAATACACTGCAGATGAAGACCTGTGAAGGGATTCTTGATATCTTTGAAACTGTTGCAGTGGCAACGCATCAAACTTTAATATTCTTGTTTGATGCTTTTGATGCTCTGAGTCAATATGGCAAGCCGTTTTAACATTTAATCATTTTAACCTACTAGTCTCTTTTTTCATGCTACTAGTACTTATTTTTTAGATACTAGTATCTATTCCATTAAGTAATAGTACTTATTCATTAGCGACTAGTGCTTATTCTTTAGTACTAGTGCCTATTCCTTAGATAGTAGTGCTTATTCTTTAGATATTCTTTTGAATACGTATTAGTAGCTAATGAATAAGTACTGGTATCTATTTAATAGGTACTAGTATGTAATGACTTAGAACTAGTATTTATTGAATAAATACTAGTATCTATTATCTAAAATGTCATTTTCTCTCTCTCTCTCTCTGAGCCAATATGGCAAGCCGTTTTAACATTTAATCATTTTAACATACTAGTCTCTATTTTCATGCTACTAGTACTTATTTTTTAGATATTAGTATCTATTCCATTAAGTACTAGTACTTATTCATTAGCGACTAATGCTTATTCTGTTTAGAATATTCAAAGCGCTTATTCAATTTGTATGCTTATTTATATTTTCAGAGCAGAAAATCAGATTTTTCTGCTTATTCAATATTGCATCTAAAAAGTGACTTGACGTGTGTGTGTGTGTGTGTGTGTGTGTGTGTGTGTGTGTGTGTGTGTGTGTGTGTGTGTTGTGTGTGTGTGTGTGTGTGTGTGTGTGTGTGTGTGTGTGTGTGTGTGTGTGTGTGTGTGTTTGAGAGAGAGATTGTGTCTGTTACAGTGACAAGAGTTTTTAAGCCTTGTCTTTTTGGATATATATATATTTTTTATAAAAAAAAAATGTGCATACAACCCATGTATTTTTAATGTATAGTTTGCTTTAAATTAAATTAAGATTGTATGTTTGGTAATTGAACCTAAATAAATGTAAAATGAATGTGCTATATTTCAGATCAATATATTTGTTTTCCTTCATTTTAATCAACACTAACTTTATTCTCATCTGAATTATAAATAACTTATTTCTGTATAAAATAAAAAATCCCGAATAATCCAGACCAACCAGAGCACACTATTTCTACAACATCATCAGTGCTGAAGCGGGACTACCAGAGCCGTTCGGCAGATAGCGAGCAGATATTTTGTGTCACGTCGTGCACAATAACCCTAAAGGCACCAGGGTGGTGATGCACCGGCTTTATTTATATATATATATATATATTATATATATATATATAAATAAATATAGCTGCGAGCAGCGATGAAGGGCCAAAGCCGGCGGTACCGCCACCCTGGTGCACCAGGGTTGCGGTGCCACCGGCTTGGGCCCGTAATCGCTGCTCGCAGCTATATTTTTAATTTAATTTTGATAATTTAACATCAGAAGGAGTATGTGAGTTTATATTGAAAAAAAAAATTTTTTGAGGACCTTTTGCCCAGAATTATTTTCAATGGGTCAAATATGGAAAACTGTCTGGCTGATGTAACATCAAAAAGAAGTCAATAAGAATGTATAGAAAGATCAAGATCAAGGACTCTTCGGTAGAAATAATTTCATTAGGTCAAATATGGCATAATTTAAAATGAGAAGGAGTCTTATATTGAGAAACCAAAAAAAAAAAAAAAAAACTGTTAGTTTATATTGGAAGAAAAAACTTTTCGAGGACCCTTTGGCCAGAATTATTTTCAATGGGTCAATATGGACAACTGTCTGGCTGATTTAACATCAAAAGCAGTCAATGAGAATGTATGGAAAGATCAAGATCGAGGACTTTTAGGTAGAAATAATTTCATTAGGTTAAATATGGAGTAATTTAACATCAGAAGGAGTCTGTGAGTTTATATTGAAAAAAATAAAATAATAAAATAAATAACCTTTTGAGGATCCTTTGACCAGAATTATTTTCAATGGGTCAAATATGGACAACTGTCTGGCTGATTTAACATCAATAGCAGTCAATGAGAATGTATGGGAAGATCAAGATCAAGGACTTTTGGTAGAAATAATTTCATTAGGTCAAATATGGAATAATTTAACATCAGAAGGAGACTGTGAGTTTATATTGAAAAAAAAAAAAAACTGTGAGTTTATATTGGAAGAAAAAACTTTCGAGGACCCTTTGGCCAGAATTATTTTCAATGGGATAAATATGGACATGTGTTAAGCTGATGTAACATCAAAAAGAAGTCAATGAGAATGTAAAGAAAGATCAAGATCAAGGACTGTTGGTAGAAATAATTTCATTTGGTCAAATATGGAACAATTTAACATCAGAAGGAGTCTGTGAGTTTATATTGAAAAAAAAAAGATTTTTTTTTTTTTAAGGATCTTTTGCCCAGAATTATTTTCAATGGGATAAATATGGACATGTGTTAAGCTGATGTAACATCAAAAAGAAGTCAATGAGAATGTAAAGAAAGATCAAGATCAAGGACTGTTGGTAGAAATAATTTCATTTGGTCAAATATGGAACAATTTAACATCAGAATGAGTCTGTGAGTTTATATATAAAAAAAAACTATGAATTTATATTGAAAAAAAAAAACTTTTGTGGACCCTTTGGCCAGAATTATTTTTATTTGGTCAAATATGGACAACTGTCTGGCTGATTTAACATCAAAAGCAGTCAATGAGAATGTATAGAAAGATCAAACTCAAGGACTCTTTGGTAGAAATAATTTCATTAGGTCAAATATGTAATAATTTAACACCAGAAGGAGTCTTATATTGAAAAAAAAAACTGTTTTTATTTTATTTTTAATTTTAATTTAATTTTGATAATTTAACATTAGAAGGAGTCTGTGAGTTTTATATATAAAAAAAACTTTTGAGGACCTTTTGCCCAGAATTATTTTCAATGGGTCAAATATAACTGTCTGGCTGATTTAACATCAAAAAGAAGTCAATGAGAATGTATAGAAAGATCAAGGACTCTTTGGTAGAAATAATTTCATTAGGTCAAATATGGAATAATTTAACATCCGAAGGAGTCTGTGAGTTTATATTGAAAAAAAAAAACTGTGAGTTTATATTGGAAAAAACAACTTTTGAGGACCCTTTGGCCAGAATTATTTTCATTTGGTCAAATATGGACAACAGTCTGGCTGATTTAAAATCAAAAAGAAGTCAATGAGAATGTATAGAAAGATAGAGATCAAGGACTTTAGGTAGAAATAATTTCATTAGGTCAAATATGGAATAATTTAACATCAGAAGGAGTCTGTGAGTTTATATTGAAAAAAAAAACTGTGTTTATATTGGAAGAAAATACTTTTGAGGACCCTTTGGCCAGAATTATTTTCATTGGGTCAAATATGGACAACTGTCTGGCTGATGTAACATCAAAAAGAAGTCAATGAGAATGTATAGAAAGATCAAGATCATGGACTTTTGGTAGAAATAATTTCATTTGGTCAAATATGGAATAATTTAACATCAGAAGGAGTCTTATATTGAAAAAACAAAAAAAACTGTGTTTATATTGGAAGAAAAAACTTTCGAGGACTCTTTGGCCAGAATTATTTTCAATGGGTCAAATATGGACAACTGTCTGGCTGATTTAACATCAATAGCAGTCAATGAGAATGTATGGGAAGATCAAGATCAAGGACTTTTGGTAGAAAATAATTTCATTAGGTCAAATATGGAATAATTTAACATCAGAAGGAGTCTGTGAGTTTATATTGAAAAAAAAAAACTGTGAGTTTATATTGGAAGAAAAAACTTTTAAGGACCCTTTGGCCAGAATTATTTTCAATGGGATAAATATGGACATGTGTTTGGCTGATGTAACATCAAAAAGAAGTCAATGAGAATGTAAAGAAAGATCAAGATCAAGGACTGTTGGTAGAAATAATTTCATTTGGTCAAATATGGAACAATTTAACATCAGAAGGAGTCTGTGAGTTTATATTGAAAAAAAAAAAAAAATTTAAGGATCTTTTGCCCAGAATTATTTTCAATGGGTCAAATACAGACAACTGTCTTGCTGATTTAACATCAAAAGCAGTCAATGAGAATACATGGAAAGATCAAGATCAAGGACTTTTGGTAGAAATAATTTCATTAGGTCAAATATGGAATAATTTAACATCCGAAGGAGTCTGTGAGTTTATATTGAAAAAAAAAACTGTGAGTTTTTATTGAAAAAAAAAAACTTTTGAGGACCCTTTGGCCAGAATTATTTTCATTTGGTCAAATATGGACAACAGTCTGGCTGATTTAAAATCAAAAAGAAGTCAATGAGAATGTATAGAAAGATCAAGATCAAGGACTTTAGGTAGAAATAATTTCATTAGGTCAAATATGGAATAATTTAACATCAGAAGGAGTCTGTGAGTTTCTATTGAAAAAAAAAAACTGTGTTTATATTGGAAGAAAATACTTTTGAGACCCTTTGGCCAGAATTATTTTCATTGGGTCAAATATGGACAACTGTCTGGCTGATGTAACATCAAAAAGAAGTCAATGAGAATGTATAGAAAGATCAAGATCATGGACTTTTGGTAAGAAATAATTTCATTTGGTCAAATATGGAATAATTTAACATCAGAAGGAGTCTTATATTGAAAAAAAACAAAAAAACTGTGTTTATATTGGAAGAAAAAACTTTCGAGGACCCTTTGGCCAGAATTATTTTCAAAGGGTCAAATATGGACATTTGTCTGGCTGATGAAACATCAAAAGCAGTCAATGAGACTGTATGGAGATCAAGATCAAGGACTTTTGGTAGAAATAATTTCATTAGGTCAAATATGGAATAATTTAAAATCAGAAGGAGTCTGTGAGTTTATATTAAAAAAAAAAAAAAAAACTGTGAGTTTATATTGGAAGAAAAAACTTTTGAGGACCCTTTGGCCAGAATAATTTTCAATGGGTCAAATATGGACATCTGTTTGGCTGATGTAACATCAAAAAGAAGTCAATGAGAATGTATAGAAAGATCAAGATCAAGGACTGTTGGTAGAAATAATTTCATTTGGTCAAATATGGAACAATTTAACATCAGAAGGAGTCTGTGAGTTTATGTTGAAAAAAAAAAAAAAATTAAGGATCTTTTGCCCAGAATTATTTACAACTGTCTTGCTGATTTAACATCAAAAGCAGTCAATGAGAATGTATGGAAAGATCAAGGACTTTTGGTAAAATAATTTCATTAGGTCAAATATGGAATAATTTAACATCAGAAGGAGTCTGTGAGTTTATATATATAAAAAAAACTATGAATTTATATTGAAAAAAAAAAAACTTTTGTGGACCCTTTGGCCAAAATTATTTTTATTTGGTCAAATATGGACAACTGTCTGGCTGATTTAACATCAAAGCAGTCAATGAGAATGTATAGAAAGATCAAACTCAAGGACTCTTTGTAGAAATAATTTCATTAGGTCACATATGTAATAATTTAACACCAGAAGGAGTCTTATATTGAAAAAAAAAAACTGTTTTTATTTTTTATTTTAATTTAATTTTGATAATTTAACATCAGAAGGAAAAAACTTTTGAGGAGCCTTTGGCCAGAATTATTTTCATTGGGTCAAATATGGACAACTGTCTGGCTGATGTAACATCAAAAAGAAGTCAACGGAATGTATAGAAAAATCAAGATCAAGGACTCTTCGTTAGAAATAATTTCATTAGGTCAAATATGGACCAATTTAACATGAGAAGGAGTCTTATATTGAGAAACCAAAAAAAAAAAAAAAACTGTGTTTATATTGGAAGAAAAAACTTTCGAGGACCCTTTGGCAGAATTATTTTCAATGGGTCAAATATGGACAACTGTCTGGCTGAATTAACATCAAAAGCAGTCAATGAGAATGTATGGAAAGTTCAAGATCAAGGACTTTAGGTAGAAATAATTTCATTAGGTCAAATGTGGAATAATTTAACATCAGAAGGAGTCTGCGAGTTTATATTGAATAAATAAATAAATAAAATTTTGAGGATCTTTTGCCCAGAATTTTTTTCATTTGGTCAAATATGGACAACTGTCTGGCTGATGTAACATCAAAAAGAAGTCAATGAGAATGTATAGAAAGATCAAGATCAAGGACTCTTTGGTAGAAATAATTTCATTAGGTCAAATATGGAATAATTTAACATCAGAAGGAGTCTTATATTGAAAAAAAAAAAGTTTTTTAAAAAATGTTTACATTTAAATTTAAATTTAATTTTGATAATTTAACATCAGGAGTCTGTGAGTTTTATATAAAAATAAAAATAAAACTTTTGAGGACCTTTTGCCCAGAATTATTTTCAATGGGTCAAATATGGACAACTCTGGCTGATTAACTGTAACATCAAAAAGAAGTCAATGAGAATGTATTGAAAGATCAAGATCAAGGACTTTTGGTAGAAATAATTTCGTTAGGTCAAATATGGAATAAGTTAATATCGAAGGAGTCTGTGAGTTTATATTGAAAAAAAAAAACTGTGTTTATATTGGAAGAAAAAACTTTTGAGGACCCTTTGGCCAGAATAATTTTCAATGGGTCAAATATGGACATCTGTTTGGCTGATGTAATATCAAAAAGAAGTCAATGAGAATGTATAGAAAGATCAAGATCAAGGACTCTTTGGTAGAAATAATTTCATTAGGTCAAATATGGACCAATTTAACATGAGAAGGAGTCTTATATTGAGAAACAAACAAAAAAAAAACCGAAAAAAAACTGTGAGTTTTGGAAGAAAAAAAACTTTCGAGGACCCTTTGGCAGAATTATTTTCAATGGGTCAAATATGGACAACTGTCTGGTTGAATTAACATCAAAAGCAGTCAATGAGAATGTATGGAAAGTTCAAGATCAAGGACTTTAGGTAGAAATAATTTCATTAGGTCAAATGTGGAATAATTTAACATCAGAAGGAGTCTGCGAGTTTATATTGAAAAAATAAATAAATAAATAAATAAATAACCTTTTGAGGATCTTTTTGCCCAGAATTATTTTCAATAAGCCAAATATGGACAACTGTCTGGCTGATTTAACATCAAAAAGAAGTCGAGAATGTATAGAAAGATCAAGATCATGGACTTTTGGTAGAAATAATTTCATTAGGACAAATATGGAACAATTTAACATCAGAAGAGGTCTGTGAGTTTATATTGTTAAAAAAAAACTGTGAGTTTATATTGGAAGAAAAAACTTTCGAGGACCCTTTGGCCAGAATTTTTTTCATTTGGTCAAATATGGACAACTGTCTGGCTGATGTAACATCAAAAAGAAGTCAATGAGAATGTATAGAAAGATCAAGATCAAGGACTCTTTGGTAGAAATAATTTCATTAGGTCAAATATGGAATAATTTAACACCAGAAGGAGTCTTATATTGAAAAAAAAATGAAAAAAAAAAATGTTTTTTTTTTTTCATTTTTCATTTTAATTTAATTTTGATAATTTAACATCAGAAGGAGTATGTGAGTTTATATTGGGAAAAAAAAAACTTGTGACAAATGTGGACAACTGTCTGGCTGATGTAACACCAAAAAGATGTAAATGAGAATGTATAGAAAGACGAAGATCAAGGACTTTTGGTAGAAATAAATTCATTACGTCAAATATGGAATAGTTTAACGCTAGCTTTCATGTAAAATGAGAGGTTACTCCTCTTTACGCTGTTGTTTGTGCAACTAACAACACAGGAGTTTTTAGGCATGATTCTCGGCGCTTGTTTATCTTCCGCTTTCGTGTTGCTTATGGCGGGCGCTGGTTTGTTTTACCCTTCGCCGGCGTTGCTATCCACACGCAGTGCATTATGGGAGTAAAAGTCCCGGATATCCGACCTTGAGAATAAACTACTAATAAACGGCAAACTACTTCTTCACTGCTGATTCCTGGTGGTTTAGAGGAGAATTACTCCGAGTCGCCCCCTGTCGTTTCACAGAATAGCACAACGGCGAGCGCGCCAAGTATAAACGCCTCGTCCATTTGGAGAGGGGCGCGCGCAGTCAGCGGTGACTCGCGCTCGTGCGGACGCGTCGAGTATAAACAAGGCTTTAGCAGGAGGGTCTCGTAAGGACCCCGAAATGGAACGGGCACCGTGTAATGAGGTGTACACCAATCCACTTCGGTCGGGGCTGTCCTCACAGGCCGGACGCCTAAACATCAAGACCTTTTTTTTTTTTTAAACCGAAGTTTTCTTCGCCTGAAGAACGGTCCTCAGATCCGGCTTAGGCTTAGATGACTTCGGTTGAGAGGGTTGCGTCTGTCTCCAGTATCAACGTGGAGGAACACGATCGAGGCGCAGCACTCTCTTTCTGTCCACATAATATGATGAACTCTACGGCTGGGGCTGCTCACGCCCAGCAGCCCCAGGGGGGCTGGACACGGCGAGGGAGAAACTTTATTATATATATATTTTTTCATCTTTCGCTATATCCAGATCCCCAGCAGATCAGCCTGATAAGCCTGGAGCAATACCATAGTTTTGTATAAACATTCTCCTAGACCTGCTGCCGTATAAGTTTTACCCAAAAATCAAAGTAGTTTTGTTTAGTATTAGACTTAGCAGAGGCTTTAAATGACGATGCTGGACCAGGTGAAAAATTTGTTTCTATTCCTGTTCAGCCTGGGGCAACATGTCAGAACCGTAATATTTCAACCCTCTAACTTTGCTTTTTTAATAAACATTAACATGAGGGCTGAAAAGTAGTAATAAATACGGTTTATTCCACAATTTAGATATTCAGTGTGTAAATCAGGGGAAAAAGGGAAGTTCCCGTAGCGTTTTCGACGCATCTCGAAGTTCCCTTTTCGATAAGGGAACTGAGTTTATATTGGAAAAAAAAACTTTTGAGGACCTTTTGCCCAGAATTATTTTTCAAAGGGTCAAATATGGACAACTGTCTGGCTGATTTAACATCAAAAGGAGTCAATGAGAATGTATAGAAAGATCAAGATCAAGGACTCTTTCGTAGAGATAATTTAATTAGGTCAAATATGGAATATTATATTGAGAAAAAAAAACTGTGAGTTCATATTGCAAAAAAAAACTTTTGAGGACCCTTTGGCCAGAATTATTTTCATTGGGTCAAATATGGACAACTGTCTGGCTGATGTAACATCAATAAGAAGTCAATGTGGGCAGCCCAGATTAAAAATATGATTAGTTGGTGTAGTGAGAGGACCAATTCTATCTGGTATAATATGGAAGCAGCAACTTGCTCTCCACTACCAATTAGATTTCTACCATTTGTTAAGAATTATACAAAGCTCAAAAATATTGCGGAATATTATACCATATCAAACACTCTTCGAGCCTGGATAGATATTAAATCATATTTTAAAATACCCGCCTCTCTTTCCTTGTCTTCTCCACTATCTTTCAACCCTGATATCCCCTTAACATTACAGAATATTGGGCTTTCGACATGGCTGAAACTGGGAATCTCTCAAATTTCTTGTCTATATTCAGAGGGAACTCTAAAGTCTTTCCAACAGATTGTGGAGCAATACAAGCTATCAAAGTCAAATTTTTACAAATATCTTCAGTTGCGACTTTTTTTTACACTATAGATAGACAAAGGAGAGTTAAGAATGGACATAACAGAGATCGAAGACATTTTATTAAATCCAATCTGTCTAAAGGGATCGATATCAAGGACATATGATATCTTGTCTAGCAATTGCACCTCTGCCTTGCTGGGACTGAAGGAAGTCTGGGAGAAGGACATTGGTCAAACCATTGAAGAGAATGACTGGACTGTTGTATGTGATAAAGTGTACCCTAAATGTACCTCCCTTGGGATCCATGAGCTCAATTTCAAATTCTTCAATATAATATACCTTACGCCGATGCGTATTAAGAAGATGTTTACCAACGCTACAGGCCTGTGTTTCAAGTGCAATAAAGACAAAGGCACATTCATGCATTGTTTTTGGTACTGTGACAAAATTTTGTCATACTGGAAGAAAGTACATAGTGTAATGGAAGATCTCCTTGGACTACACTTCGATATGACCCCAGCTTTGTATTTATTGAATCTTAATGTGAACACTCTGTTTAAAAAAGATGCAATACAACTATTTGTTGTCTTGGTATACTTAGCTAAAAAATGCATTTTGTTATTTTGGTCTGCATCACAGGCTCCATCCTTCAAAATGTGGACATCACAAATCGCTACATGGTTACCACTTGAAAAGCTCACCTACGATAAACATAAAAAAATCTGACAGATTCTGGCTCATATGGTCTCCCCTTTGGGATTATATAAAGGAACTCCCTTAACAGGCATACCAAACCGCTTCTAATTTCTGCAAATTTTCTTTGACTTCCTATCTAAAGGATGCTCTAAGACTAGTCAATGTGACCTTGTTTATCTGTGGTTGTTATTTTAATTTATCTTATTACTGTCTTTTATGTTTTGTACACCCTGTAATACGAATATAACTTTATGTTGTGATACTGTAAATGTAAATTTACTACTGTGGGCAAACAATAAAAAAAAAAATAAAAAAAAGGTCAATGAGAATGTATAGAAAGATCAAGATCAAGGACTTTTGGTAGAAATAATTTCATGTCAAAAATGGAAAAAATTAACATCAGAAAGAAAAACATTTTAAGGAACTGAGGGCAAGAATTCTTTTCATTGGGTCAAATACGGACAACTGTCTGGCTGATTTAACATCAAAAGGAGTCAATGAGAATGTATAGAAAGATCAAGATCGAGGACTCTTTGGCAGAAATATTTTCAGCAGGTTAAATATGGATTAATTTAACATCAGAGGGAGTTTGTGAGTTTTTATTGTAAAAATTTAATAGTAAAAATCTAATTTTAAAAATCTATTTTTTCCCTCCATGAATTTCCTATGCATTGAATTTTCTAACTAAATCTAACTTTGCTGCATTTAAGAACTAACTCATTCCATAGGTTTTTAAATTATAATATTTGTGCTTTGCATTGCATTCATAGAAGATCTAACTTGTTCTCCTGTACAATGTAAAAACAAGACATACCACAAGTGATTTTGCATTACATAGCACACGATCTATTGTTGTGCTTTGATAATAAGCCAATAAGATAAGATAATAAGATAATAAGCTAATTTAGCTATATAGAACGAAATATTTAATTTAATATTTAATAGTTTACTAAAGTGAATGTTAAAAAAAATGCAATTAGTTTGAACTCACTCATTCCTTTCTTGCAATCTACTGTTGCATTTAATTGCACACACGATCAAGCGTTTTGCATTTAAGAATAACATATAAGCAATATACACTTTGTTGCATTGCAATGCATTTAATAACTAACTCATTTCGAAGTGCATTGAAGAGATTGCAATGCAATCTGCTTTTGCAATTCATTGAACATACCATCAAGCGTTTCGCATTAAAGAATAAGCAATATGCACTTTGTTGCATTACATTGCATTCAAGAAATCACTCATTCCGTATTGCATTAAAGAGATGTGCAATGCAATCTGCTATTGCAATGTATTGCACAACTGGCAAGCAATTTTGCACTGAAGAATAAAATAAGCAATATGCACTTTGTTGCATTGCAATGCATTTAAAAACTAACTCATTCCGTAGTGCATTAAAAAGATTGCAATGTTTTGCACAATGCAATCTGCTATTGCACATACGATCAATTGTTTTGCATTGAAGAATAAGCAATATGTGATTGCACTTTGTTGCATTGCAATGCATTCAATAACTAACTTATTCCATATTGCATTGAAGAGATGTGCAACGCAATCTGCCATTGCAATGCATAACAAATACGATCAAGCGTTTTGCATTGAATGTGGACTTTGTTGCATTGCAATGCATTCAATAACTAACTCATTCCGAAGTGCATTGAAGAGATTGCAATGCAATCTGCTTTTGCAATGCGTTGCAAATACGATCAATTGTTTTGAATTGAAGAATAAGCAATATTATTCCGTAGTGCATTAAAGAGATTACAATACAATCTGCTATTGCAATGCATTGCACATACGATCAAGCGTTTTGCATTAAAGAATAAGCAATATGCACTTTTTGCATTGCAATGCATTCAAGAACTAACTTATTCCGTAGTGCATTGAAGAGATTACAATGCAATCTGCTATTACAATGCATTGCACAACGGTCAAGCATTTGCACTGAAGAATAACATTTAAGCAATATGCACCTTTTTCTACGTTGCAATGCATTCAAAAACTAACTCATTCCGAAGTGCATTGGTTGCAATGTACTGTTGCGTTTCATTGCACATACGAACAAGAATTGTGCACTGAAGAATAAGCATTATGCATTTTGTGCACTGCAAAACAGTCAAGAACTAACTCACTCGAAGCATTAAAGCACTCGTGCATTAAAAAGATGAGTAATGCAATATGCTGTTGCTATTGCATTCCACTCACGATCAAGCTTTGTGCATATGCATGTGCAAATGATATCTTTTCAATGCAATACGGAATAGTTGGTTCTTGAATGCAAATACAGATTACATTGCACATCTCTTAATGCACTACAGCATGAGTTCGTTCTTGAGTGTAATTCAATGCATCAAAGTGCATAATGCTTAAATGTCATTCTTCAACGCTCAACGCTTGATCGTAATGAAACGATAGATTGCATTGCACATCTCTTTAATGCACTACGGAGTTAGTTCTTGAATGCGTTGCAATGTAACAAATTGCTTAGTGCTTATTCTTCAATGCACAACGCTTGATCGTATGTGCAATGCATTAATCTTTAAACTCTTCAATGATCTTCGAATGAGTTAGTTACTCTCTTCATTACACAAAGGTGCAGTGTGCAGTGTTGTAGTGCAGAAAATTATTTATATATTTTATTATTATTTATATATTAAATATGTCTGTTGTTGATATTTCGTTAGTGCACAACGCAATCTTGTTGAATGCATTGCAATGCAACATCAACGGTGCATAGTTTATATGTAAGTTTATATGTAGGTTTTGACGCACAAACGATTCATTTAGATTTTGTATAATGCAAAAGCACCTAGCTGGAATGATGCATTCTGCATTCTGTTTTGTATGCATTGTTACTGCAAAAGCTTTCTTTCTTTCTTTCTTTCTTTCTTTCTTTCTTTCTTTTTCTTTCTTTCTTTCTTTCTTTCTTTCTGTCTTTCTTTCTTTCTTCTCTTTCTTTCTTCATAACTGATCTTTCTTTATAACTAGTCTTTCTTTTCTAACTAATCTTTCTTTCTAACTTTTCTATCTTTCTTTCTAACTTTTCTTTTCAAACTAATGTTTTGGTTTCTCTTTTTTTCTAACTTTTTTTTCTTTCAAACTAATATTTCTAACAATTTTTTCTTTATTTCAAACTAATCTTTCTATCTAACTGATAATTCTTTCTTTTTTTAACTAATCTTTCTCACTAATCTTTTTTCTTTCTAACTAATTTTTCTTTCTTTCTAACTAATCTTTCCTTTTTTTCTAATTAATCGCTTTTTCTCACTAATTTTTCTTTCAGTCTACTAATATCTCTTTATTTCTTTCCTACTAATCTTTCTGTCTTTCTTTCAACTAATCTTTTTTCTAACTAATCTTTCTAACTAATTAATTTCCAACTTAATTTCTTTCTTTTTTATTTCAACTACTCTAACTAATCTGTCTATCTTTCTTACGTAACTTTCTTTCTTTACATCTAAACTTTACATCTATTCTTTCTTTCTCTCTCTCTTTCTTCATAACTGATCTTTATAACTAGTCTTTCTTTTCTAAGTAATCTTTCTCTTTCTTTCTTTCTTTCTTTCTTTCTTTCTTTCTTTCTTTCTTTCTTTCTTCTTAACTGATCTTTCTTTCTAACTAGTCTTTCTTTTCTAACTAATCTTTCTATTTTTCTTTCTAAGCAATCTTTATTTATTTTTAACTAATCTTTCTTTTTTCTTTCTAACTAATCTTTCTTTCTAAATAATCTTTCTTTCTTTCATACTAATCTATCTTTCTTTCTTATCTTTCTTTATAACTAGTCTTCCTTTCTTTCTTTCTTTCTTTCTTTATTTATTTCTTTTTTCTTTCAACTTATCTTTCTTTCTAACTAATCTTTCTTTCTAAATAATTTATCTATCTTTCAAACCAATGTTTTTTTTCTTTCTAACCAATCTTTCTTTCTAACTAATCTTTATTTCTTTTTTTCTTTCTCTCTTTCTAACTGATCTATCTTTCTAACTAATCTTTCTTTCTTTTTAACAATTTTTTCTTTCTTTCATTCCAACCTATTTTTCTTTCTTACTAATCTTTCTAACTAACTAATAGTTCTTTCGTCAAATGCTCCAAAACTCTGGAATTCCCTGCCTATTGAGATTAGGCAAGCAGAATCGCTTAGTGTTTTTAAATCATCACTTAAAACTTATTTGTTTAGGGCAGCTTTTAGATAATTGTTGTATTATTATTATTAATCCTATACTTCATAATGTTTTTATTTTGTATTTTATTTCGTCTCTCTGTCCGCAATTACTAATGCATTGTTTGTTTAATTGTATGTTTTATTATGTTTCTATATTTGTGAAGCGCTTTGAGATAGCCTACTTTTTAAAGGCGCTATATAAAATAAAGTTTATTATTATTATTATTATTATTATTATTATTATTATTATTATTATAACCTTATATGGAACCATATTCTGAACGTTTAACCTAAAAATCGTCATTTGTTGTGGATTAGAAATCAAGACAAGTCTAAAGCATCTATACAGGCGGAGGCACTGACAAAATGGCTGAAAAAAAAAAAAAACAAAAAAAAAACAAGAGAAGATACCTTTAAAAAAGGTCAAATTAATGTCCTTTTAGAGGAGATAGAGCGAAACAAAGACTTTATTTTTAACAGATTTAAAGGACACCATACAAATAAGGAAAAACAAAACATCAGGGAGGACAACATTGCAAACTAAATGCGCGTTCAAAGATCAGGGAGGTCCGCAAAATACATGGCTGGTTTTCGTGCACGTCAGCAAGTCATTGGCAATTTTTTTTAAAATTCATCCCTATTTTGCCCAGTTTTTAAAACATGATTCCCACATTACTTCGTTTATGATTTTTTTCTCATTCATTTAATTTAGATGTGTATTTAAAAAAAATTCTTCCCTTTTTAATTATTTCATTTATAAATTAATTTAAACAAAACACGAGTACAATAATAAAGTATACAATAAAGTACAATCAAAACCTTATATTATACTCACGTTGCAGTGTAATCTGTTAAATCGAGATAAAGTGTAATCTGCCGGTTGTCCTGCAGGTGACCTTATATATCTGTCTTCTTACGATGCACTTGGGGATGTACGATTACTCCAGAGCACTACGAAGATTTTCAAGTGCTACTTAAGTTACGATGCTTTTGGGAAACAGACCACAATATTAAGATCAGTCGTACGATCGTTTTTACGATCAACTTAGGCTTACGATGCTTTTGGGAAACGCAGCCCAGGACAGTGGGTCTGGATCAAGGATCACAGACGTAAGGCGTGGTACAACCCGAGGTGGCTGGGTCCGTATGAGATCATTCTAACAACGAATACAGCAATCAAGGTTTCCGAGCGTGACGCTTGGGTTCACGTGTCACATTGCAAGCCCCACCAACCGCCATCCAGAGGAAAGTAGAGGGAAAAGAAGAAGGTCGTGCTAGTAACGTACCTCCTCTACCTGCGAGGGAAAGACCTTGCTACGGCTCGCAAAGAGTCAAAAGGTGAACATGGAACGTTTCAGACGTCTGTGGGGCCAACGCGACGACCAGCACACCTGGGAACGAAAGTGTTCAAATGCAGCATATGTGTTATTATATCTGCAAGTGTGTTGATGTTGATTATATTGCTGTTTCTGTTTGAATTTCCTCCAGGATGAACAGGCAAAGAACAAACCAATAGAATGGGTTTTAGATTGGATCAAAAATGTGATGTTCTGTGATGTTCTTCCAGAAGCAATAATGTGTTGTTTATTGATGTTTCATGTGGTTCAATCAAACTGTAGGACCGAGAATTGATATAGGGTTGAGATTTGAACAAATTACTGATTAATTTGATAATTATTTCAGGTACACGTAAATTGAAAAGAGGAAAATCTCTTAATTCTGAAGAGTACAGGGACTCTAACTACTTTACTGTAAAAATAATAAAGAGTATAGGGACTATTATTGAAGAAACTTGAGGGTTTTAAAATTTAAAAATTTTACTGCAAACATTAAAATAGATGCTAAAATGTAATAGCAATAGTTGTTCACTAATATGAGAGAATAGGTGATAAGTTACTTTGCCAGACTAGGTCTGAATAGATAATTGGGTAAACTTCTATAGTGATAAATTAATGACTACATTAAATATATTTTAGGTGTTTCAAATTGCTAAAATAGTGAAAGAAAAACTTTCAAAAGGGGATTGATTTTGGGAAACATTTAATTTATGGATTATTATTAGTTGAAGAAGTTACCAGTGTGATTACTGTAATGTTCCTTTCATGTATTGTCTAACGTCTGTGTATTTGATATCTGAGAGGTGACTGCGGGTCTAGCTAGCTAGGAATACAGCAACAGTGCTTGCTTATTGCTAGAAATAAAGTTGTCCAACACGCAGTGCCTTTTTCTCTCCGTCCTTTTATTGGCTGTGTGAATATCAAAATACAAAGTACAAAGGAAACCAGGGCTGGGGAAACATCAGAAATGTTCCGCCTCCTCCAAAGTGGCATAAGAATATATAGTGGAAGTTTAAGGGGAGTATAACAATTCTGACCAATAGAACTATACATTACTTCACCAGATATCATATATACGTTATATAAGACATTGAAAAATAAGTCCATATTTGGTAATTATCCGATCAGAACTCCTCTGAATCCTGGGGATCCAGAGAGGCTTCAGCCATACACCTTATATAGAACTCACACAAACGCTCCCCCTTCTCTCTGAGTCTAAGGGTCTTAATGTAAAACAGATGTTTAACTCACATACATACATAGGAATGTGCAGGCAAAGCAGTTTCACTTCTGGACACAGCTCTGACCTTTTATGGACATAACTGAGATACAGAAATTACATTTCTTACACTTATTTAGCCCGGCTTCGAGGAATGAAATATTGTTTTGTTATTATATTATTGAGAAAGGTTTTCAACATATTAAAACAAATTATGTAGGGGACAGAGTTAAAACCTAGACCAAGAACAATATGACCCAAAAAAACATGTTCTTTTAAACTAAAAAATTAGTCTAAACAGTTTAGACGATTTAGAGAAATAGAATATTTGCTATAGAAAAAATTCTGAAAAGCTTTCTAAATTCACAATGCATTTAATTATCTGGATCAATGGATCCGTTATGAGCTATTCAGCATTGCCAAAACTTAGAGGTGGTATAAGTTATGTCCATCTGTTAATTCTGGAAAATAGGATTGTAGGAAGATAAGTAGTTAAAGATTAAATGGCATGTCCTCAGCTAAGGCTATTCTCATAGCAAGAGCTGTGTAAAAACAGAGTTAATTTTAAAATAATGAAATTGTTTGAAACAAATATAATTATTGATATTAGTGTTAAGGATAAAAATGATTTGGTTAGATTTTATTACACAGATCCTTAAATAGATCTAAGTAAAACAATCGCCTTCTTGAATTAAAAGCTAACAACATAAGATTAAGAAAAATGGTTAATCAGCATTATTGGCATGATAAGGCCTAATAGATCAATGCGATTTGAAAGATAGCTAAAAGATGATGAAACTTGACTCAAGGTCTAAAGTTAAAAGGCAATGACTATGGTATGTTTAGTTTTTACTACAGACAGAATGTTGAAGAGGAGATGAATAGATGAGAAGATGGTATGTGTATGTGAAACATTGGAAATTGGTTGTATTACAGCTTAGGATGTTGATTGAAGGAATATCTTAAAGGTATTATAAAGTAAAAGATGAAACAAGGAAATGGTTAGAGATAACAGGTGGTATTAAAGTCACTGACTTAAAATAGGATGATTCGGTGGAGCAGGTAAGTCATGCAGGTATAGAAAATTGATTAGAATAATTAGTCGACTGTAGACTCGCTGAAGTATAGGTTTAGACGGATGCTGTAGTCGACTGTAGACTCGCTGAAGTATAGGTAGGGAGCTGAAGCTGTAGTCGACTGTAGACTCGCGGAGGTGTAAACTCAGCTAACGTCAATGTCTACACAGTGTCTACACAGTATCTACACAGATACTCTACGCGCTGGAGTATCAGCTATTCTAGGGTAGGTTAGGTTTAGGGAAAAATCCATCACAGTAGAAATAATTTCATTAGGTCAAATATGGAATAATTTAACAACAGAAGGAGTCTTATATTGAAGAAAAAAAAAAAAAATTTATTTTAAAATTTAATTTTAATTTAATTTTGATAATTTCACATCAGAAGGAGTATGTGAGTTTATATTGAAAAAAAAAACTTTTGAGGACCTTTTGCCCAGAATTATTTTCATTGGGTCAAATATGGACAACTGTCTGGCTGATGTAACATCAAAAAGAAGTCAATGAGAATGTATAGAAAGATCAAGATCATGGACTTTTGGTAGAAATAATTTCATTAGGTCAAATATGGAATAATTTAACATCAGAAGGAGTCTGTGAGTTTATATTGAAAAAAAACTGTGTTTTTATTGGAAGAAAAAACTTTTGAGGACCCTTTGGACTGAATTATTTTCATTGGGTCAAATATGGACAACTGTCTCGCTGATGTAACATCAAAAAGAAGTCATTGGAGAATGTATAGAAAGATCAAGATTCAAGGACTTTCGTAGAAATAATTTCATTATGTCAAATATGGAATAATTTAACATCAGAAGGGTCTGTGAGTTTATATTGAAGAAAAAAAATTTTTTTTAAGTATCTTTTGCCCAGAATTATTTTCAATGGGTCAAATACGGACAACTGTCTTGCTGATTTAACATCAAAAGGAGTCAATGAGAATGTATGGAAAGATCAAGATCAAGGACTTTTGGTAGAAATAACTTCATTAGGTCAAATATGGAATAATTTAACATCAGAAGGAGTCTATGAGTTTATATTGAAAAAAAAAAAAAAAAAAACTGTGTTTATATTGGAAGAAAATACTTTTGAGGACCCTTTGGCCAGAATTATTTTCATTGGGTCAAATGTGGGCAACTGGCTGATGTAACTGATGAAACATCAAAAAGAAGTAAATGAGAATGTATAGAAAGATGAAGATCAAGGACTTTTGGTAGAAATAATTTCATTAGGTCAAATATGGAATAATTTAACATCAGAATGAGTCTGAGTTTATATTGAAAAAAAAAAAACTTTTGTGGACCCTTTGGCCAGAATTATTTTCATTTGGTCAAATATGGACAACTGTCGGGCTGATTTAACATCAAAAGCAGTCAATGAGAATGTATAGAAAGATCAAACTCAAGGACTCTTTGGTAGAAATAATTTCATTAGGTCAAATATGTAATAATTTAACACAAGAAGGAGTCTTATATTGAAAAAAAAAAAAAAAAGTTTTTTTTCATTTTTCATTTTAATTTAACTTTGATAATTTAACATCAGAAGGAGTCTGTGAGTTTATATTGAAAAAAAAAAACTGAGTTTAAATTGGAAGAAAAAACTTTTGAGGACCCTTTGGCCAGAATTATTTTCAATGGGTCAAATATGGACATCTGTTTGGCTGATGTAACATCAAAAAGAAGTCAATGAGAATGTATAGAAAGATCAAGATCATGGACTCTTTGGTAGAAATCATTTCATTAGGTCAAATATGGAATAATTTAACATCAGAAGTAGTCTGTGAGTTTATATAGGAAGAAAAATCTTTTGAGGACCCTTTGGCCAGAATAATTTTCATTGGGTCAAATATGGACAACTGTCTGGCTGATGTAACATCAAAAAGAAGTCAATGAGAATGTATAAAATGATCAAGATCAAGGACTCTTCGGTAGAAATAATTTCATAAGGTCAAATATGAAATAATTGAACATAAGAAGGAGTCTGTGAGTTTATATTGAAGAAAAAAAAAACTGTTTATATTGGAAAAAAAAACTTTTGAGGACCTTTTGCCCAGAATTATTTTTCAATGGGTCAAATATGGACAACTGTCTGGCTGATTTAACATCAAAAGGAGTCAATGAGAATGTATAGAAAGATCAAGATCAAGGACTCTTTGGTAGAGATAATTTAATTAGGTCAAATATGGAATATTATATCGAGAAAAAAAAATCTGTGAGTTTATATTGAAAAAAAAAAACTTTTGAGGACCCTGTGGCCAGAATTGTTTTCATTGGGTCAAATATGGACAACTGTCTGGCTGATGTAACATCAAAAAAAAAGTCAATGAGAATGTATAGAAAGCTCAAGATCAAGGATTCTTTGGTAGAAATAATTTCATTAGGTCAAATATGGAATAATTTAACATCAGAAGGAGTCTTATATTGAAAAAAAAACAAAAAAACTGTGAGTTTATATTGGAAGAAAAAACTTTCGAGGACCCTTTGGCCAGAATTGTTTTCATTGGGTCAAATATGGACAACTGTCTGGCTGATTCAACATAAAAGAACAGTCAATGAGAATTTATGGAAAGATCAAGATCAAGGACTTTTGGTAGAAATAATTTCATTTATGTCAAATATGGTATCATTTAACATCAGAAGGAGCATGTGAGTTTATATTGAAAAAAAAAAAACTTTTGTGGACCCTTTGGCCAAAATTATTTTTATTTGGTCAAATATGGACAACTGTCTGGCTGATTTAACATCAAAAGCAGTCAATGAGAATGTATAGAAAGATTAAACTCAAGGACTCTTTGTAGAAATAATTTCATTAGGTCACATATGTAATAATTTAACACCAGAAGGAGTCTTATATTTGTCGTAATGTGGGTTTTGTGTCTTGTCTTGTTTTGTCATGTTCAGTGGTTCCCTGTCTTGTTTATTAGTGATCCCAGGTGTTTCCCATTTCCCACGCCCCCTTGTTATCCTGTTAACTCATTTGTACTCATGATTTAAGCCCTGTGTTTCTGCCCTGTCCTTGTGAGTTGTTAAATGAATGTTTCATGTCTATGTTGGTGTTTCCAGTTTCTAGTTCTTGTATCCTGTTTCTGGCTAAAGTTTTAGTTTGTTAATAAAGACACTGCGTTTGGATCCAGCCTCATCTCAGTTTCATTGCACTTCGTGACAGAACAACTCACCAAGACAGGATCCAGCAGTTGTCAGCAACCGGACTCTGGGAGAATATCTGTCGACGTTAAAGCAAGAGGTATTATGATGGAGGACGTTTTCTACCAGAATGGACGGTCGCTTGAGGAGTACGTGGGGGCTTACCTAGAGTTTTATCATGAGACAAATTTGAGTGAGGAAACACTCAAGTATAATTTCTGGAGTGGGATGGACGACACGCTCGGCGCAATGCTTCTGTTAGATGCGGAGCACCTCTCTTTTGTGCAGTTCCTGGACCGAGCGTTGTGGGTGTGCGGTTCGTCACTCACTGTAGGACTTGCTGAGGAAATCCGCTGTGTTCCCAGACCAGGGCATTTCGTCAAGACCGTTCAAGGTAATTCCAAGCACAGTTCAAGTAAGAGAGTTTCCAACCGAGCTCTGAGGAAGCCGCACCGCATTCGCACTGCCGAGACCGCGCTCCACAAGCCCGCGCTACTCGTCTGCCCCGCCGAGCCCTCGACTCACGCGGCGCTCCACGTGAGCCCAGCCGAGTCAAGTGAGTCAAGCGCCACCGAGTCAAGTGAGTCTACTGAGTCAAGTGAGTCTACCGAGTCTACCGAGTCTACTGAGTCAAGTGAGTCTACCGAGTCTACCGAGTCTACTGAGTCAAGTGAGTCTACCGAGTCTACTGAGTCAAGTGAGTCTACCGAGTCTACTGAGTCAAGTGAGTCTACCGAGTCTACTGAGTCAAGCAAGCCTACCGAGTCTACTGAGTCAAGCGAGCCTACCGAGTCTACTGAGTCAAGCGAGCCTACCGAGTCTACTGAGTCAAGCGAGCCTACCGAGTCTACTGAGTCAAGCGAGCCTACCGAGCCTACTGAGTCAAGCGAGCCTACTGAGTCAAGCGAGCCTACTGAGTCAAGTGAGTCTATTGAGTCAAGTACGTCCAGTAGTGAATCAAGCCCAGCGAAGCGCCGTCGCAGAAGGAAGAGAGGGAGGACTCGTCTGGCTCGCCAGGCTCCGGAGGGCGTTCCCGGACTCCTCGCCCTGCCGGCCCCGCCTCTGCGCCTCGCCCCGCCTCTGCGCCTCGCCCTGCCGGCCCCGCCTCTGCGCCTCGCCCTGCCGGCCCCGCCTCTGCGCCTCGCCCTGCCGGCCCCGCCTCTGCGCCTCGCCCTGCCGGCCCCGCCTCTGCGCCTCGCCCTGCCTGCGCCCTTCAAGCACCTTCCTCCCGTGGATTTCCCCAAGTATTTTTTGGGGGGGGGGCAGGAGGTACCCTGTGAGGGCCATGGAGACGACGTCGACATGGACCTCGTCCGAGTCTCCTCCGCCCTGGCTCCCTTTCGAGTGTGCTCCGCCCTGGCTCCCTTTCGAGTGTGCTCCGCCCTGGCCTCTGCCTGGTCCTGCTCCGCCCTGGCCTCTGCCTGGTCCTGCTCCGCCCTGGCCTCTGCCTGGTCCTGCTCCGCCCTGGCCTCTGCCTGGTCCTGCTCCGCCCTGGCCTCTGCCTGGTCCTGCTCCGCCCTGGCCACCTGTTCAGTCAGGCCCGCCTACGCTCCACGGCCCAGGCCCGCCTTGCCTAGGTCCAGGTCCTGTTCCCCTGCATGGGCCTGGCCCCCCATCCCTCCCCCAAGACCGCCCTCCTGGACTTTTTTGGTGTTATTGGGCGTCAGGAGCCGCCCTTAAGGGGGGGGGGTTATGTCGTAATGTGGGTTTTGTGTCTTGTCTTGTTTTGTCATGTTCAGTGGTTCCCTGTCTTGTTTATTAGTGATCCCAGGTGTTTCCCATTTCCCACGCCCCCTTGTTATCCTGTTAACTCATTTGTACTCATGATTTAAGCCCTGTGTTTCTGCCCTGTCCTTGTGAGTTGTTAAATGAATGTTTCATGTCTATGTTGGTGTTTCCAGTTTCTAGTTCTTGTATCCTGTTTCTGGCTAAAGTTTTAGTTTGTTAATAAAGACACTGCGTTTGGATCCAGCCTCATCTCAGTTTCATTGCACTTCGTGACAATATTGAAAAAAAAAACTGTTTTTATTTTTTATTTTAATTTAATTTTGATAATTTAACATCAGAAAGAAAAAACTTTTGAGGACCCTTTGGCCAGAATTATTTTCAATGGGTCAAATATGGACATCTGTTTGGCTGATGTAACATCAAAAAGAAGTCAATGAGAATGTATAGAAAGATCAAGGACTCTTCGGTAGAAATAATTTCATTAGGTCAAATATGGCATAATTTAACATGAGAAGGAGTCTTATATTGAGAAACCAAAAAAAAAACCAAAAAAAAACTGTTAGTTTATATTGGAAGAAAAAACTTTCGAGGACCCTTTGGCCAGAATTATTTTCAATGGGTCAATATGGACAACTGTCTGGCTGATTTAACATCAAAAGCAGTCAATGAGAATGTATGAAAAGATCAAGATCAAGGACTTTAGGTAGAAATAATTTCATTAGGTTAAATATGGAGTAATTTAATATCAGAAGGAGTCTGTGAGTTTATATTGAAAAAAAATTAAAAAAAATAAATAACCTTTTGAGGATCCTTTGACCAGAATTATTTTCAATGGGTCAAATATGGACAACTGTCTGGCTGATTTAACATCAATAGCAGTCAATGAGAATGTATGGGAAGATCAAGATCAAGGACTTTTGGTAGAATAATTTCATTAGGTCAAATATGGAATAATTTAACATCAGAAGGAGTCTGTGAGTTTATATTGAAAAAAAAAAACTGTGAGTTTATATTGGAAGAAAAAACTTTTGAGGACCCTTTGGCCAGAATTATTTTCAATGGGATAAATATGGACATGTGTTTGGCTGATGTAACATCAAAAAGAAGTCAATGAGAATGTAAAGAAAGATCAAGATCAAGGACTGTTGGTAGAAATAATTTCATTTGGTCAAATATGGAACAATTTAACATCAGAAGGAGTCTGTGAGTTTATATTGAAAAAAAAAAAAAAAAAAATTTAAGGATCTTTTGCCCAGAATTATTTTCAATGGCTCAAATACAGACAACTGTCTTGCTGATTTAACATCAAAAGCAGTCAATGAGAATACATGGAAAGATCAAGATCAAGGACTTTTGGTAGAAATAATTTCATTAGGTCAAATATGGAATAATTTAACATCCGAAGGAGTCTGTGAGTTTATATTGAAAAAAAAAACTGTGAGTTTTATATTGAAAAAAAAAAAACTTTTGAGGACCCTTTGGCCAGAATTGTTTTCATTTGGTCAAATATGGACAACAGTCTGTCTGATTTAAAATCAAAAAGAAGTCAATGACAATGTATAGAAAGATCAAGATCAAGGACTTTAGGTAGAAATAATTTCATTAGGTCAAATATGGAATAATTTAACATCAGAAGGAGTCTGTGAGTTTATATTGAAAAAAAAAAACTGTGTTTATATTGGAAGAAAAATACTTTTGAGGACCCTTTGGCCAGAATTATTTTCATTGGGTCAAATATGGACAACTGTCTGGCTGATGTAACATCAAAAAGAAGTCAATGAGAATGTATAGAAAGATCAAGATCATGGACTTTTGGTAGAAATAATTTCATTTGGTCAAATATGGAATAATTTAACATCAGAAGGAGTTTATATTGAAAAAAAAAAAAAAAAACTGTGTTTATATTAGAAGAAAAAACTTTCGAGGACCCTTTAACCAGAATTATTTTCAAAGGGTCAAATATGGACATTTGTCTGGCTGATTTAACATCAAAAGCAGTCAATGAGACTGTATGGAGATCAAAATCAAGGACTTTTGGTAGAAATAATTTCATTAGGTCAAATATGGAATAATTTAAAATCAGAAGGAGTCTGTGAGTTTATATTTAAAAAAAAACTAAAAAAAAACTGTGAGTTTATATTGGAAGAAAAAACTTTTGAGGACCCTTTGGCCAGAATAATTTTCAATGGGTCAAATATGGACATCTGTTTGGCTGATGTAACATCAAAAAGAAGTCAATGAGAATGTATAGAAAGATCAAGATCAAGGACTCTTTGGTAGAAATAATTTCATTAGGTCAAATATGGAATAATTTAACATCAGAAGGAGTCTGTGAGTTTATATTGAAAAAAAAAAAACTGTTTATATTGGAAGAAAAAACTTTCGAGGACCCTTTGGCCAGAATAATTTTCAAAGGGTCAAATATGGACATTTGTTTGGCTGATTTAACATCAAAAAGAAGTCAATGAGAATGTATAGAAAGATCAAGATCAAGGACAATTTGGTAGAAATAATTTCATTAGGTCAAGTATGGACCAATTTAACATGAGAAGGAGTCTTATATTGAGAAAAAACAAAAAAAAAACAGAAAAAACTGTGAGTTTTGGAAGAAAACAACTTTCGAGTACCCTTTGGCAGAATTATTTTCAATGGGTCAAATATGGACAACTGTCTGGTTGAATTAACATCAATAGCAGTCAATGAGAATGTATGGGAAGATCAAGATCAAGGACTCTTCGGTAGAAATAATTTCATTAGGTCAAATATGGCATAATTTAAAATGAGAAGGAGTCTTATATTGAGAAACCAAAAAAAAAAAAAAAACTGTTAGTTTATATTGGAAGAAAAAAACTTTCGAGGACCCTTTGGCCAGAATTATTTTCAATGGGTCAATAATGGACAACTGTCTGGCTGATTTAACATCAAAAGCAGTCAATGAGAATGTATGGAAAGATCAAGATCAAGGACTTTAGGTAGAAATAATTTCATTAGGTTAAATATGGAATAATTTAATATCAGAAGGAGTCTGTGAGTTTATATTGAAAAAAAAAAAAAAAAAAAACTGTGAGTTTATATTGGAAGAAAAAACTTTTGAGGACCCTTTGGCCAGAATTATTTTCAATGGGATAAATATGGACATGTGTTTGGCTGATGTAACATCAAAAAGAAGTCAATGAGAATGTAAAGAAAGATCAAGATCAAGGACTGTTGGTAGAAATAATTTCATTTGGTCAAATATGGAACAATTTAACATCAGAAGGAGTCTGTGAGTTTATATTGAAGAAAAAAAAAATTTTTAAGGATCTTTTGCCCAGAATTATTTTCAATGGGTTCAAATATGGAATAATTTAACATCCGAAGGAGTCTGTGAGTTTAATATTGAAAAAAAAAAAAACTGTGAGTTTATATTGAAAAAAAAAACTTTTGAGGACCTTTGGACAGAATTATTTTCATTTGGTCAATATGGACAACAGTCTGGCTGATTTAAAATCAAAAAGAAGTCAATGAGAATGTATAGAAAGATCAAGATCAAGGACTTTAGGTAGAAATAATTTCATTAGGTCAAATATGGAATAATTTGATCATCAGAAGGAGTCTGTGAGTTTATATTGAAAAAAAAAAACTGTGTTTATATTTGGAAGAAAATACTTTTGAGGACCCTTTGGCCAGAATTATTTTCATGGGTCAAATATGGACAACTGTTGGCTGATGTAACATCAAAAAGAAGTCAATGAGAAATGTATAGAAGAAAATCAAGAAATCATGGACTTTTGGTATGAAAATAATTTTCCATTTGGTCAAATATGGAATAATTTAACATCAGAAGGAGTCTTTATATTGAAAAAAAAAAAAAACTGTGAGTTTATATTGGAAGAAAAAACTTTCGAGGACCTTTGGCCAGAATTATTTTCATGGGTCAAATATGGACAACGTCTGGCTGATTTAACATCAAAAAGCAGTCAATGAGAATGTATGGAAAGATCAAGATCAAGGACTTTTGGTAGAAATAATTTCATTAGGTCAAATATGGAATAATTTAACATCAGAAGGAGTCTGTGAGTTTATATTGAAAAAAAAAAAACTGTGAGTTTATATTGGAAGAAAAAACTTTTAAGGACCCTTTGGCCAGAATTATTTTCATTGGGTAAATATGGACATGTTTGGCTGATGTAACATCAAAAAGAAGTCAATGAGAATGTAAGAAAGATCAAGATCAAGGACTGTTGGTAGAAATAATTTCATTTGGTCAAATATGGAACAATTTAACATCAGAAGGAGTCTGTGAGTATTAAAAAAATAAAAAAAAAAAAAAAAATTTAAGGATCTTTTGCCCAGAATTATTTTCAATGGGTCAAATACAGACAACTGTCTTGCTGATTTAACATCAAAAGCAGTCAATGAGAATACTGGGAAGATCAAGATCAAGGACTTTTGGTAGAAATAATTTCATTAGGTCAAATATGGAATAATTTAACATCCGAAGGAGTCTGTGAGTTTATATTGAAAAAAAAAAACTGTGAGTTTTTATTGAAAAAAAAAACTTTTGAGGACCCTTTGGCCAGAATTATTTTCATTGGTAAATATGGACATAGTCTGGCTGATTTAAAATCAAAAAGAAGTCAATGAGAATGTAAAGAAAGATCAAGATCAAGGACTTTGGTAGAAATAATTTCATTAGGTCAAATATGGAAAATTTAACATCAGAAGGAGTCTGTGAGTTTATATTGAAAAAAAAAACTGTTAATTGAAAAATACTTTGAGGACCCTTTTGCCAGAATTATTTTCATTGGGTCAAATAGACAACTGTCTGCTGATGTAACATCAAAAAGTCAAGTCAATAAATGAGAAAGATCAAGATCAGGACTTTTGGTAGAAATAATTTCATTGGTCAAATATGGAATAATTTAACATCCGAAAGGGAGTTTATATTGAAAAAAAAAACTAGAAAATGTGTTTATATTGAAAAAAAAAACTTTTGAGGACCCTTTGGCCAGAATTATTTTCATTTGGTCAAATATGGACAACAGTCTGGCTGATTTAAAATCAAAAAGAAGTCAATGAGAATGTATAGAAAGATCAAGATCAAGGACTTTAGGTAGAAATAATTTCATTAGGTCAAATATGGAATAATTTAACATCAGAAGGAGTCTGTGAGTTTATATTGAAAAAAAAAAACTGTGTTTATATTGGAAGAAAATACTTTTGAGGACCCTTTGGCCAGAATTATTTTCATTGGGTCAAATATGGACAACTGTCTGGCTGATGTAACATCAAAAAGAAGTCAATGAGAATGTATAGAAAGATCAAGATCATGGACTTTTGGTAGAAATAATTTCATTTGGTCAAATATGGAATAATTTAACATCAGAAGGAGTCTTATATTGAAAAAACAAAAAAACTGTGTTTATATTGGAAGAAAAAACTTTCGAGGACTCTTTGGCCAGAATTATTTTCAATGGGTCAAATATGGACAACTGTCTGGCTGATTTAACATCAATAGCAGTCAATGAGAATGTATGGGAAGATCAAGATCAAGGACTTTTGGTAGAAATAATTTCATTAGGTCAAATATGGAATAATTTAACATCAGAAGGAGTCTGTGAGTTTATTTTGAAAAAAAAAAAACTGTGAGTTTATATTGGAAGAAAAAACTTTTAAGGACCCTTTGGCCAGAATTATTTTCAATGGGATAAATATGGACATGTGTTTGGCTGATGTAACATCAAAAAGAAGTCAATGAGAATGTAAAGAAAGATCAAGATCAAGGACTGTTGGTAGAAATAATTTCATTTGGTCAAATATGGAACAATTTAACATCAGAAGGAGTCTGTGAGTTTATATTGAAAAAAAAAAAAAAAATTTAAGGATCTTTTGCCCAGAATTATTTTCAATGGGTCAAATACAGACAACTGTCTTGCTGATTTAACATCAAAAGCAGTCAATGAGAATACATGGAAAGATCAAGATCAAGGACTTTTGGTAGAAATAATTTCATTAGGTCAAGTATGGACCAATTTAACATGAGAAGGAGTCTTATATTGAGAAACAAACAAAAAAAAACCCGAAAAAACTGTGTTTTGGAAGAAAAAAACTTTCGAGGACCCTTTGGCAGAATTATTTTCAATGGGTCAAATATGGACAACTGTCTGGTTGAATTAACATCAAAAGCAGTCAATGAGAATGTATGGAAAGTTCAAGATCAAGGACTTTAGGTAGAAATAATTTCATTAGGTCAAATGTGGAATAATTTAACATCAGAAGGAGTCTGCGAGTTTATATTGAATAAATAAATAAATAAATAAATAAATAACCTTTTGAGGATCTTTTTGCCCAGAATTATTTTCAATAAGCCAAATATGGACAACTGTCTGGCTGATTTAACATCAAAAAGAAGTCGAGAATGTATAGAAAGATCAAGATCATGGACTTTTGGTAGAAATAATTTCATTAGGACAAATATGGAAACAATTTAACATCAGAAGAGGTCTGTGAGTTTATATTGTTAAAAAAAAACTGTGAGTTTATATTGGAAGAAAAAACTTTCGAGGACCCTTTGGCCAGAATTTTTTTCATTTGGTCAAATATGGACAACTGTCTGGCTGATGTAACATCAAAAAGAAGTCAATGAGAATGTATAGAAAGATCAAGATCAAGGACTCTTTGGTAGAAATAATTTCATTAGGTCAAATATGGAATAATTTAACACCAGAAGGAGTCTTATATTGAAAAAAAAAAATGAAAAAAAAAATGTTTTTTTTTTTTCATTTTTCATTTTAATTTAATTTTGATAATTTAACATCAGAAGGAGTATGTGAGTTTATATTGGGAAAAAAAAACTTGTGACAAATGTGGACAACTGTCTGGCTGATGTAACACCAAAAAGATGTAAATGAGAATGTATAGAAAGACGAAGATCAAGGACTTTTGGTAGAAATAAATTCATTACGTCAAATATGGAATAGTTTAACCTAGCTTTCATGTAAAATGAGAGGTTACTCCTCTTTACGCTGTTGTTTGTGCAACTAACAACACAGGAGTTTTTAGGCATGATTCTCGGCGCTTGTTTATCTTCCGCTTTCGTGTTGCTTATGGCGGGCGCTGGTTTGTTTTACCCTTCGCCGGCGTTGCTATCCACACGCAGTGCATTATGGGAGTAAAAGTCCCGGATATCCGACCTTGAGAATAAACTACTAATAAACGGCAAACTACTTCTTCACTGCTGATTCCTGGTGGTTTAGAGGAGAATTACTCAGAGTCGCCCCCTGTCGTTTCACAGAATAGCACAACGGCGAGCGCGCCAAGTATAAACGCCTCGTCCATTTGGAGAGGGGCGCGCGCAGTCAGCGGTGACTCGCGCTCGTGCGGACGCGTCGAGTATAAACAAGGCTTTAGCAGGAGGGTCTCGTAAGGACCCCGAAATGGAACGGGCACCGTGTAATGAGGTGTACACCAATCCACTTCGGTCGGGGCTGTCCTCACAGGCCGGACGCCTAAACATCAAGACCTTTTTTTTTTTTTAAACCGAAGTTTTCTTCGCCTGAAGAACGGTCCTCAGATCCGGCTTAGGCTTAGATGACTTCGGTTGAGAGGGTTGTGTCTGTCTCCAGTATCAACGTGGAGGAACACGATCGAGGCGCAGCACTCTCTTTCTGTCCACATAATATGATGAACTCTACGGCTGGGGCTGCTCACGCCCAGCAGCCCCAGGGGGGCTGGACACGGCGAGGGAGAAACTTTATTATATATATATTTTTTCATCTTTCGCTATATCCAGATCCCCAGCAGATCAGCCTGATAAGCCTGGAGCAATACCATAGTTTTGTATAAACATTCTCCTAGACCTGCTGCCGTATAAGTTTTACCCAAAAATCAAAGTAGTTTTGTTTAGTATTAGACTTAGCAGAGGCTTTAAATGACGATGCTGGACCAGGTGAAAATTTTGTTTCTATTCCTGTTCAGCCTGGGGCAACATGTCAGAACCGTAATATTTCAACCCTCTAACTTTGCTTTTTTAATAAACATTAACATGAGGGCTGAAAAGTAGTAATAAATACGGTTTATTCCACAATTTAGATATTCAGTGTGTAAATCAGGGGAAAAGGGAAGTTCCCGTAGCGTTTTCGACGCATCTCGAAGTTCCCTTTTCGATAAGGGAACTGAGTTTATATTGGAAAAAAAACTTTTGAGGACCTTTTGCCCAGAATTATTTTTCAAAGGGTCAAATATGGACAACTGTCTGGCTGATTTAACATCAAAAGGAGTCAATGAGAATGTATAGAAAGATCAAGATCAAGGACTCTTTCGTAGAGATAATTTAATTAGGTCAAATATGGAATATTATATTGAGAAAAAAAAACTGTGAGTTCATATTGCAAAAAAAAAACTTTTGAGGACCCTTTGGCCAGAATTATTTTCATTGGGTCAAATATGGACAACTGTCTGGCTGATGTAACATCAAAAAGAAGTCAATGTGGGCAGCCCAGATTAAAAATATGATTAGTTGGTGTAGTGAGAGGACCAATTCTATCTGGTATAATATGGAAGCAGCAACTTGCTCTCCACTACCAATTAGATTTCTACCATTTGTTAAGAATTATACAAAGCTAAAAAATATTGCGGAATATTATACCATATCAAACACTCTTCGAGCCTGGATAGATATTAAATCATATTTTAAAATACCCGCCTCTCTTTCCTTGTCTTCTCCACTATCTTTCAACCCTGATATCCCCTTAACATTACAGAATATTGGGCTTTCGACATGGCTGAAACTGGGAATCTCTCAAATTTCTTGTCTATATTCAGAGGGAACTCTAAAGTCTTTCCAACAGATTGTGGAGCAATACAAGCTATCAAAGTCAAATTTTTACAAATATCTTCAGTTGCGACATTTTTTTACACTATAGATAGACAAAGGAGAGTTAAGAATGGACATAACAGAGATCGAAGACATTTTATTAAATCCAATCTGTCTAAAGGGATCGATATCAAGGACATATGATATCTTGTCTAGCAATTGCACCTCTGCCTTGCTGGGACTGAAGGAAGTCTGGGAGAAGGACATTGGTCAAACCATTGAAGAGAATGACTGGACTGTTGTATGTGATAAAGTGTACCCTAAATGTACCTCCCTTGGGATCCATGAGCTCAATTTCAAATTCTTCAATATAATATACCTTACGCCGATGCGTATTAAGAAGATGTTTACCAACGCTACAGGCCTGTGTTTCAAGTGCAATAAAGACAAAGGCACATTCATGCATTGTTTTTGGTACTGTGACAAAATTTTGTCATACTGGAAGAAAGTACATAGTGTAATGGAAGATCTCCTTGGACTACACTTCGATATGACCCCAGCTTTGTATTTATTGAATCTTAATGTGAACACTCTGTTTAAAAAAGATGCAATACAACTATTTGTTGTCTTGGTATACTTAGCTAAAAAATGCATTTTGTTATTTTGGTCTGCATCACAGGCTCCATCCTTCAAAATGTGGACATCACAAATCGCTACATGGTTACCACTTGAAAAGCTCACCTACGATAAACATAAAAAATCTGACAGATTCTGGCTCATATGGTCTCCCCTTTGGGATTATATAAAGGAACTCCCTTAACAGGCATACCAAACCGCTTCTAATTTCTGCAAATTTTCTTTGACTTCCTATCTAAAGGATGCTCTAAGACTAGTCAATGTGACCTTGTTTATCTGTGGTTGTTATTTTAATTTATCTTATTACTGTCTTTTATGTTTTGTACACCCTGTAATACGAATATAACTTTATGTTGTGATACTGTAAATGTAAATTTACTACTGTGGGCAAACAATAAAAAAAAAAAAAAAAAAAGGTCAATGAGAATGTATAGAAAGATCAAGATCAAGGACTTTTGGTAGAAATAATTTCATGTCAAAAATGGAAAAAATTAACATCAGAAAGAAAAACATTTTAAGGAACTGAGGGCAAGAATTCTTTTCATTGGGTCAAATACGGACAACTGTCTGGCTGATTTAACATCAAAAGGAGTCAATGAGAATGTATAGAAAGAACAAGATCGAGGACTCTTTGGCAGAAATATTTTCAGCAGGTTAAATATGGATTAATTTAACATCAGAGGGAGTTTGTGAGTTTTTATTGTAAAAATTTAATAGTAAAAATCTAATTTTAAAAATCTATTTTTTCCCTCCATGAATTTCCTATGCATTGAATTTTCTAACTAAATCTAACTTTGCTGCATTTAAGAACTAACTCATTCCATAGGTTTTTAAATTATAATATTTGTGCTTTGCATTGCATTCATAGAAGATCTAACTTGTTCTCCTGTACAATGTAAAAACAAGACATACCACAAGTGATTTTGCATTACATAGCACACGATCTATTGTTGTGCTTTGATAAATAACATATAAGCTATATAGAACGAAATATTTAATTTCATATTTAATAGTTTACTAAAGTGAATGTTAAAAAAAATGCAATTAGTTTGAACTCACTCATTCCTTTCTTGCAATCTACTGTTGCATTTAATTGCACACACGATCAAGTGTTTTGCATTTAAGAATAACATATAAGCAATATACACTTTGTTGCATTGCAATGCATTTAATAACTAACTCATTTCGAAGTGCATTGAAGAGATTGCAATGCAATCTGCTTTTGCAATTCATTGAACATACCATCAAGCGTTTCGCATTAAAGAATAAGCAATATGCACTTTGTTGCATTACATTGCATTCAAGAAATCACTCATTCCGTATTGCATTAAAGAGATGTGCAATGCAATCTGCTATTGCAATGTATTGCACAACTGGCAAGCAATTTTGCACTGAAGAATAAAATAAGCAATATGCACTTTGTTGCATTACAATGCATTTAAAAACTAACTCATTCCGTAGTGCATTAAAAAGATTGCAATGTTTTGCACAATGCAATCTGCTATTGCACATACGATCAATTGTTTTGCATTGAAGAATAAGCAATATGTGTTTGCACTTTGTTGCATTGCAATGCATTCAATAACTAACTTATTCCATATTGCATTGAAGAGATGTGCAACGCAATCTGCCATTGCAATGCATAACAAATACGATCAAGCGTTTTGCATTGAATGTGGACTTTGTTGCATTGCAATGCATTCAATAACTAACTCATTCCGAAGTGCATTGAAGAGATTGCAATGCAATCTGCTTTTGCAATGCGTTGCAAATACGATCAATTGTTTTGAATTGAAGAATAAGCAATATTATTCCGTAGTGCATTAAAGAGATTACAATACAATCTGCTATTGCAATGCATTGCACATACGATCAAGCGTTTTGCATTAAAGAATAAGCAATATGCACTTTTTGCATTGCAATGCATTCAAGAACTAACTTATTCCGTAGTGCATTGAAGAGATTACAATGCAATCTGCTATTACAATGCATTGCACAACGGTCAAGCATTTGCACTGAAGAATAACATTTAAGCAATATGCACCCTTTTCTACGTTGCAATGCATTCAAAAACTAACTCATTCCGAAGTGCATTGGTTGCAATGTACTGTTGCGTTTCATTGCACATACGAACAAGAATTGTGCACTGAAGAATAAGCATTATGCATTTTGTGCACTGCAAAACAGTCAAGAACTAACTCACTCGAAGCATTAAAGCACTCGTGCATTAAAAAGATGAGTAATGCAATATGCTGTTGCTATTGCATTCCACTCACGATCAAGCTTTGTGCATATGCATGTGCAAATGATATCTTTTCAATGCAATACGGAATAGTTGGTTCTTGAATGCAAATACAGATTACATTGCACATCTCTTAATGCACTACAGCATGAGTTCGTTCTTGAGTGTAATTCAATGCATCAAAGTGCATAATGCTTAAATGTCATTCTTCAACGCTCAACGCTTGATCGTAATGAAACGATAGATTGCATTGCACATCTCTTTAATGCACTACGGAGTTAGTTCTTGAATGCGTTGCAATGTAACAAATTGCTTAGT